>CM041632.1:63965906-63985538 GCA_023333625.1 Bothriochloa decipiens
GCCGCCGCTGCAGCGTGCGGTTCCCCAAAGCCCCTTCGCGTGCGCTGACTGACGGGATTTGTTCCACCTCAGTTGAGGCCGGGCGTGGTTCCCAGGTCAAGGTGACAGAAAAAAGCCGGGATAGGCCGGGCTTCAAGCCACGCTGGGCTTAAACGAAGACACATTTTCACGTGGGTCGGGTTTCTTTCCAGGCCGGGGTGATCAACGGGGATTGGGCCACGATCCCGGCCGGGTTGGGCCTAACCGAACATAGCCTTATTCAGATCAATCCCTTATCGTTTTATGTTTATCTTCAGTGGAAGACTATTGTGCGCAAGTCTCCAAATAAATTGCTTGATTTTTGGAAAACAAGATATCGCCTAGATCTTTAGCCAACACCTCTCTAGAGAATTAGACCATGGACACCGTGATCCTTCTCCTTTCTGATGTACCCTTGTCCATTCCCTCACATCATCCAGAATATGGTAATGCCGATTTTACCAAGAAAACACCATTTTGGATCAGAATGCCAAGCAATAACGTCCTCATGTCCCGGCCTTACTGGAATCGCTAAAATATTAGGTGCTGCTTCTTCCCCCGTATGAGTTGGTCATCCTGTTTCAGTGAATCGATCTATAAGGTCAGATACCTTAGCAACCAGAACACCACCCTCTTGGAGAGTTATAGGTCGTCTGGTAACCCCGTTTGGAATCCAGGCATCATCTTCCCAAATTCTAATCTGGTCCCCATCACCAACCTGCCAAATCAAACCATTTTTTTTGGAGCTTGTACACCCGGATAATACTGCGCCATTAGTGCAGTATCTCGCTATCAGAAGTTTTGCACAGAGAGAATCTGGATTCTGCACCAGTCTCCATGCCTGGCCTGGCGAGCCAACATTGCAAGATTCAAGAGGTGTAGATCTCTATATCCAAGATCTCCCTTTTCCTTTCACTGGTTTCCCATTATACCCAGTGTAATTTATTCTCATCATCTTGTGCTCACCAAAACCAACAAATCATCGTGGTGATCTCATCACATAGTCTTTGTGAGGTCAAAACAGGACATTGCATAGTTCAATGGCTTTGACTAAGACCTCTTTGCCTGCACCGCACCGCACCGGAAAGCAAATTTTTCTTTCATCCATGAATATCTGTGCTTTTGATCGCCCATATGCACTGGGAGACCTATCTACTTCCCTTGTGCTTCTGTTTGTCCCATCTCCAATATCTCCATAAAATTATTTCTTGCTATGTCATTTGTGTTCTTTCTGGATAATTTGTCTTTGTTAATGGCTTGCTCTCAACACTCCTCACATAATTGCAGTATGCATTCTCGTCATCTATTTTTTGAAGAAGCAACAAGTCATCAACGAATAACATGTGAGTTATGCTCGGTTATCTATATCTCTTATAAAGATAAACATCACTAAAGATTTCTCTCAACATGCAAGCTACGTGCATCAACATCCACTAGAAAACTTGTAATTATAGCCAACTAGTACATTATGATAGCTATCTCTTCATGTAACTTGAATTTAATTGTCTACATCAATATGTCAAACTATTCACCCAAACTAATTTACGATAATTTTATTCATATAACTATAAATATAAATAGTCTAATTTCTTTTGAATTACTGGAATCGCCGCAGCAACGCGTGGCGTATTCTCCTAGTATTATCTAACATATGAAACCTTTTCGACACTCCTTGCCAGTTTTATTACTCTCTTCCAAAAAAGAACAGAGAAATCTTGCTCACCGAAGAGCAAACAGTTACAAGTTTGAAAAGATATACGTGTAAAATGTATTAATATGAAGAGTCAATCAATTTCAAGTTTGACTAATGATTTATACAAATGCTATTTACATTTATGATATGTAATTAATCATGTAATATACTTTTATAACAAGCACTTTTTAATATACAAATATCAATATTATTTTCTATTTAAAACTAGTCAAACTTGGTTTTGTTTGGTTTTTTTGGGAAGCAAGATTCCTATTCTTTCTGGAAGGGAGTATGTGGGAAAGGCATGTATTTGACAGATGCAGTTCACGCGAGCTCAGTCGATGAGACCTATTGGTTACGGGCTTACGGCAAAGCAAGGTGAACGTTCACCGTTTATTTAGTCAGGCAGTCTTGTGCCCTTTGTATTATATACGATACACCACCCGGTATTCCAAGCATCCATTCAGTTACAGGTGAATACCGCTGTCTATCAGTACCAGCAACCAGTTTTACTTAAGAACCGAAAATTGTATCACTGCCAATTCCACAAATAGAATTTGCAGAGTTAATCACCAGATTGGGAACAAACAATGGACCAACTGACTCAAGATGAAAACAAAACAAGGCATAGAAGTAGGTTGTGATTGTCGACGATGTTGTGTCCGAGGAGGTATAACTCAGCCACCCGATAATATTCACAGCAGTCACCTCATCATGCCTTTTTCTGGATTTAAGAAAATAGTGAGATGGCACTATTAATCAGCAATGAAATGTGTATCCATGTTTCCACTGATACATGTGCTCATGTATTGAGGACCTAGTGAAAAAAAAAGCAGTGAAAACTTACCCTTTTCTCCTCTTCAATCTTAGCCTTAATGTAAGAGTACATAGCAACACCAGCTATGGCAATGGACGTGCCAATTCCAGTTTGTGTGGAAATTTTGTTGCCTGCTCAGCGTAAGGTTTAGCAAGTGTTAGCTAGAACATGACAACAGGAAAAGAAACAATTGTATGTTTCCTGGAGAAGGCGAAACCGTCCACTCACCAAAAACAATGATTGAGAAACCAATGACAAAAACACGTTTCAACACATTGCCGACAGCATGTGTCAGAGGAGCCACTCGTTCCAAGGTGTTTGTAGCAATCTGCAATACCATGAGCCCATGATCATGTTATGACAGATGGAGGACAGTTCACGATAAAACTGCAAGCCTTTTTTGACCTCATGATCAACTAAATGGTAGATCAGTAAATATTGCATGGGGGAGAAAACATTGTGCAGCCATGTTCTCCTATAATACCAAGACTTTGTGGCAAGACAGCTACAATGCTAAATGGGTGATTCATATAAAAAGTGTTTTCATGATTCACATGATATGACGAACTGGTTACCTGGTTATACAGATGGTAGAACAGTCCAACCAAGACTAGGTCACTAACAAACTTTGTCAAACCTACTTTTGCAATGGCATCACTAAATCCATGCTGCATTAGCTGGGGCCCTTCAAACTGCAGAATCATAGAAGTATATCAAGAATACCATTAAGTATGACACATGAATACTATTTTTTACTACTTGTGGTAATTCCATCACACTTACAATGATTGCAGGTGGAATGCAAACAATGAGAGCAATGATTGAGATGTAAGCATACACGTTGGTGCTATCCATGTCAGTCTGCAATGCCAGAAACGATTAGCACAGAGTTAAGGCAAGAGTCCATAGAATAATAAAGCAAACCATAACGAGCCAAGAGATTATTAAAACAGAAGAAGCACAAACCATAGCTTTCTTGGAATAAATGCTCCTGTAAGTGAATGAGATGTTTGATATCATAGCATTGATGAAGCCAGTCCAGTTGAATGAAAGCTCAGTAAGGGATGCCATTGAAACACCTGGTAATTCATGAGATAAGAGAGGACGAGTAAGAAGAGTATGTCTAATTAACTTGTATCCAATGATTAAAATAGAAAGGAAGGTACAATTCGAATAGTATGTGTTTTTAGCCCAGGGAAGAAGATAAAAGTAATGGAGCAATAAAGAAAGGAAAATGCACCATCAGATGAAGGCACTCTTAATTTCTTGTTGTCATATACCTTGCCACCGATACTGTAACTTGTAACTTAGCTAGAGCATTAGGATGAGAGGATCGAATTGAGAATTACCAATGACAACAGGGGCAAGAGACAGCCACAGAGAGAAGGGAACTTGCTGTCCAAGGATAAACTGAGTAGCTGCTGCACTGAAGAAGGGCTCCAGAGCTGCATTGCAAGTATGTAGCACAGAAACATGAGTGAACAGGACAGGGGCAAGAATAATCCACATTGAAATATAAATGGGATGAAAAGAAGCACCTTTGATAGTGTGGGCAAATGAGACTGCAACAGCAGCGAAGGACACATTGCTAGTGACGTGACCAATACCATGGCACACCGCCACTGGAAAGAGCAGCTTCAGGAGATTGGCATTGATAGGCTACAAAACAAGATGTATTCCCTTAGGTGAAACCGCGATGGGGGCAGTGCTCAAGTAATGGCACAAATACATTCATTTGTTCCCATAAGGAAATAACTGGAATATTTTTATAACATAATCAAAGAAATCCTTTTGTTCACTAGGCATAGAGGTACTAGTCCTTAAATTAAAGAGGGGAGGAGGAGGAGCAGGTTTGCACTACAAATTACCGCTCGCTTGGGGAGACCGAGACTCCAGCTGACCATGCAGTATGCAACACCAACTACTAGATGGATCAAGGACACGAAGCTGTAACAAACGGTATGGTATTCCATGATAAATAAATTCCAACTTGATGGTAAAAGGGATAGCAATAAGAGCACTGAATGTTGTTGGTCCTGACTTGTGAACCAAGGGCTGCCTACTTACTATGGATAGGGGAAGTAGTTGTAGATCTTCTTGTTGAGGATGTTGAATATGACGTTGAGGAAGTACCTGCAGAAGCACTTGCCCAAGTAGCGATCATTAGACAGGTGACAAAATTAGCAATGAGGATGCAACAGAGGTGGTGCGAGTGCGGAGTGTGGAACGTACCACATGAAGAAGAAGAAGCCGGTGACCAGGGCCGGGTACTTGTCGAGGAAACCCACAGGCTTGGCCTCCCTGTGGAGAGCGAATTAGGAAGTCAGTAATATAGTAGTCATCAAAAGCATGTAGGTAATTCTGATTAGGTGCAAATAAGCAGCACATGACATTCACACTAACTACAGAGACGAGTGATTGGTGAGTAGGACCAGCGTCCTACTATTTGGAAGGGATGATTTGCGGCACAAAATTGTGTACTGAAAGTGAAATGCCGCAGTATCAGTGTCCTACGAATTGGAAGGGAACTACTAGTCTACTAGTGATGATTTGAAAGTGAAATGCTGCAGTACCAGCGTCCTATGATTTGAAAGGGTACTACTAGTCTACTAGTGATGATTTGTGGCGCAAAATCGTAAACTGAAAGCCAAATGCCACAGTAGCAGCGTCCTAGGATTTGAAAGCTACTAATGATGATTTGCGGTGCAAAATTGTAAACTGAAAGCAAAATGATAGCGCTGTTTTCAGTCGTCATGTGGGTGGGATCGGGAAGGAGCACCTTATTATATATATACTCCTAGTGCTAGTGCAGTAGTAAGTAGTAGAAGCAATTAAGGGTAATTAACATAATAATAAAAACTATACAAAGGAGAAGAACGATATAAGTGGTAAGGCATAGTAGTAACTGACCCTGCGGCCTCGGCGGCTGCGGCCGGCGGGCGCAGATTGTTCTTCCTGGCGGGCTGCGACGACGGGAGCAGTGCCGCGGGGAGGAGGAGCGCCGGGCGGAGCTGGCGGCCCCAGACAATGGGTGCGGCATCGGGCAGGGCGGCGCACTTGGCGGTCGTCCCAGCGGGGAGGTGCGACGGCGCGGCGATCGCGGTGGCGGGGGCGGCCCGGCGGCGGAGGCGGAGGAGTCCGGAGACACCGGAGGCCCCGCCGGTGAGCGTTCCGAGCGCCGACATTGCGATTGCAGCCTGCAGGGGGCGGGCGCGGGCGCTGTGGAGAAGTGGAGAGTCTGTGGGCGAGGCAGGGCAGGCGCGGGATGATATGGGGATAAGAAGGGTATTTGGGTGGTGGTGGAGGAGATGGCGGAGGGTGGCGCCGGGGATTTGGTTGGCGGAGAAGCGCCGGGGCGGATAGAGCACGGCGGACGCGGGGAGGGTGGAGCCGGGGACGTCGCCGTCGACGCCTCAACCCGGGCTTAGATTGTTGTGGGTCCCGCCCGGACCCGCGGACCCGGGAGGGAGGGAGAATCGGCGCCTTCCGCAACGGGCCCACCGATATTTTGGGCCGTTCCAAAACACCAAAAAGCACTGGCCGCCGTTCGCCACTGGGCTTTTTCTCCTTCCTTAAATAAAGACAAGACGATGGATGCTTGTGCGTCCGTGATTTTTTTGTGCCCTTGAGCATAGCACCGTCTTTTTAAAATTCGCCTAATTCATGGGGTCAGCTTCTCTTTGCTTACTCCATCAAGATAAGATTTTAGATTTCAAAGGCTGAATGGTAACGGAATTTTCACCAAGGATAGACAACAATTTGTGAACAAAAAACCCTTGATGCCGCTACCAAGGGCGCCGGAGTGGACGACCGATGTATAGTACTGTTGTAGAGAAGCACAAATATGGAACCTATCACGGGTAGGAGCAGTGGCTGTGTGAGGCCAGGATTTTATTCCTCAATTAATCTAATTAAAAAACTCAGGCTTAGGATTTAAATAAGTACATACTCTTTCCGTTCTAAATTAAATATCATTCTCGCTTTTCGACGAGTCAATCTTTTTAAAATTTGACTAATTATATATCAAAAAATATTATTATTTAAAATATATAATTAATATCATTAAATAGATTGTTGAATATATTTTTATAATAAACTAGTTTGAAGATACAAAATATTGTATGAATTTTCTAAACCCTAGGCAAAGTTGAGGTGACCGACACATATTCCATAATATCATCTATTTTAGGATGGAATGAGTAGGACGGTGGAAGAATCAATATAGCTGCAGGTGCTACTGTTGCATTGTTCCCATAATAGTATTTCACTCCATTCTAGACTTTGTTTGCTTTTTTGTTCTAACATTATGTTTGCTTTTCTTCCATATCTTCAAATTGTTATATGAAACAAAAACTATGTAAAAGAGTAGCAAGCAATTTGTCCTCCCATATATACAACGAAGCGTGGCTTGCCAGCTAATAAAGACAATATATATAGGCACGGGTGGACCCAGGGCCAGGCTCAAGTTGGACTTTTTTCACCCTCAGACGATGATACACTCCGGCCTCGTTCCTGAAATTTCCGTCTTAAAAGTAACATTTCGTTTTGATAAATATTATTTAATTATGACCTAATTAGAATTAAAAAATTCGTCTCATAATTTACAACTAATTTATATAATTAATTAATTATTTTATTAATATTTAATAATTTATGTATACGACACAATATTTGATGTGACAGAGAAAATAAAGTTTCTAGTGTTTTTAAGACATCTGAAAAAGGCCTCGGTAGTCGGCCCCCTCCGTCGTCCTGTTCATCCCGTTACTCCGCGATGTAGCTAAGCCTGTGCCGGTAGCCTTGGCCACCATCTAGGGAAGCATGGTCATTTGCATCGCCGAGGCTCCTCCATTCTCCTGGGCCCACTACTATATATTGGTCAGTCATTCGGATTTCCTTTTCCTCTCGCCTTCATATTATAGGGTTTTGATTATATATAGGTGCTTCATTATGTTAATAACTTAGTACTGTAATGCAGAGCTGCACTTGCTATATATACCAGTATTTATCTTATGCTCTTCCTCTACTCTACGCCAAAATTCAACTCATGGTACGATGTTTAAGCCCAAAAAGTGGAAGGTATCATTGCGCTAGAATGTAACAACATGAGTGTAGACTATATATAGTAGTTAGAGTTTGTGATTGTATGAATCTAGGAGCTTATTCGTAGAATGAGGAAGGTTAAAAAGATCCGGATTCTAATGTCACAATAGGAGAGTCGGTGGAACACTGTTGTGTATGTGCAAAATGCGTTACTTGGTTCGGGCAATCATGTACAAGCACAAAGGAATCGAAATTCATCGAGGAAATCTTCTACTTTCGAAACCAGAGTCCAAGATCGAGCACATCATTGAGCCACGTCACTCTTTTTTTCTCGTTCGTCCGATTTTGATCCGGCTCATGAAACGGGTGCAGCAACCGGCGTTTCCAGAGATTTCCCTCCAACTCGTGGCTACGATGCGCCTCATGCCTCGGGCCTTGGCCTTCCGCACACGGCGGCGAGCACCTCCCCGCCCTCCACGCCTCCCGTCTCGCTCTCGCCGTCCTCGTCGCCGTCGCGCGGCCGTGCTGAGCCACTGCCACAGCGCTAACGCGCGTGGCCAGCAGGCCACAGCCCGCCTCCCGTCGAGCAGCGGCCGGCCCTGCGACCGCGCGTGCCCAGCGCAGCTCGCCGGCCGGCTAGCACTCGCAACGTGGCCGTCCCTCCGGGCACGGCCGCCGCCAGCCAGCCCCGCGGGCTGGGAGCACGGCCTGCTGCCGCGAGGCCGCCCAGCTGCTTCTGCCGCCGCCAACAGCCAACCGGCCAGAATCGGTTCAGCCCCGGCGTCCTCTGCTCTGCTCTCTGCGAAGATGTCGAGCATATCACCAGCGCTAGCGTAGCTCCTCCAAAATAGTGCCTGTTGTGTGCCTACAAGGTGCTCGATCAAATGACATTGCGATGGCGCGTCGGTGCGTGCCACTACCACCCGGCAGTGACCGGCCCCCGCCCTGGCGCGGCGGCGACCCACGCTGCCACCCGACAGTGGCCAGCCCCCGGTCTGGCGCGGCGGCGACCCGTGCGGCCGAGCTAGCACGCGGTGCCCCCTCCCCCGCGAGTGATACGCAACCGCAACCCCGGTCCTGCCGTGGCTACGCACCCGCACGCGCGAGCCGGCCACGAGGCACGGACGATAATGTGCCCCCTTGCCCCCGCGCGGCGACCTCCGCGCCGCAGGCCACTGTGGCATGGTGTCAGGCCGCCTTACCTCGCCGGCACTTAGCCCCTGCAGACCACCGCCCCGGCGTGTGGCCATCGCCTCGAACTCAGATAAGCGCCTCATGGTGGAGACTCGGCGGCCGCATCGAATCCGTCGCGGATTGACACGCTCTCCTGCCTCCTCTCTCCCTGACGTATTATCACCCTCGCCGCTGCTCCTTTCCTCAGCGATGGCGCGGCGAGAAGAGAAGCAGAACATGCATGGGCCGCGCGAGGAAGGGATGATGCACAAGTTGGCGACGGTAGTGGCATAGACATGGACTGATGGTAGTCTGGAGCTATGTTCCATGGACGCCCTCATAATGTTCGATGAAATGCTGATGACGAACATCTGTGCAGTACGAATTCAGCCTGAGATCCTGCTTCAACGACAACATTGAGCTCATCTGTTCACAAAGTTCTAATTCTTATTAACCAATTTTGTTTTCTGTTTTACAGGGTTATTATCCAATTTATATGCATAAGCAAGGATACAAAGAAGATCGCCTGGACAGCAAGGTACCTGACCCCTTCCCGACTTTCTCTTTGCCTTCTATGTTCGAGGAGCATGAGCTTGTTGCAATGTCAGGGCACCACGGAGCCATGAGTGATTAGTCCCTGTGCTTTGTATTTTTGCAGGCAAAATAGGGCGATGCAAACCTGACTAATGGCTTTGCAAGCATCCAATACGTAGGGGCAATGCACGTCAGGAAAAGTCACATGCAAGCTTGATATCTCTAGGTGAAGTTTTTACTGTCAACTGTTATTCAGGCGGAGTCCTAATTCCACTTAACATTACATGGTCATGTCAATGTTATTAGTTATCTCGGTTCACTTCCTTACAAAAATTTTCCATTAATTAATGGAAGCAAAGGACTTAAATCTTCTATGCTCTTTCGTAGCTAATTTGAATGTGTGATATTTATTTGCTTATACGAAGGGCAGGCCTGGTGCAGTTGCTGAGCGCTGCGTTGCCGAGTCGCCAGGTCACGGGTTCGAGCGGCCTCTCTGCAGTTTACTGTGGGGGTAAGGCTTGCCCGTATATTTTCCTTCCCCAGACCCCCGAGTGAGAGCCTCTGGCATTGGGCCTGCCCCTTTTATGTTATTTGCTTATATCTGATAATATTAGAGGAACTATACAGTATGTAGACTATTTCTGAATTGTTTGTGAACTTTTAGCTAACCTCTTGTTTTTTTAACAACATATTCATCTATTCACAACTTTGATCTTATTTATTGCAATTCAAGGAATAACTCTTTGCTCTTAACCACACGAATGGGAACTTCATACAGTTTAGACTCTCTTGGTCTTCTCTCTTCAGATAGATCCACATTTAAAACTATGTGGTTAATACAAAAAAAAAAGAACAAATGAAGCAGAATGTTTTCCATGTCTAATTTACAACTTGAGACTGACTGATATAATCGATTCTCAAAACAACAGCTATATTCTATTCTATCGGCAATAAAAATGTGTTTACCATAATATGTGTTCCCATAGTCTTAAGAGCGTTAATATACAAAGGTAGCTATGCTGCAATTGATCTCCGAGTTCTCTGGTTCTGTGTTTATCTTCTATGTCACTTCTTACACGCTGTTTTGCTTCGGTCAATATTTCTTTCGGCCACTCTAGGTGATCCCTGGCTGGCCCTCTACAACAAGGGCGCGGCAAAGCCGCGCTGGTGTTTCTAGTAAGATTCTCTAAAAGTGCATCTCGCCTGGGCTTTCCCGGCCCAGAACAGTCAGCTGGTAGAGTGGGCCTAACTATTTCAGTCCAGACCAGACCAGCCCACGTTGCAGCGCAGGAGACTGGCGACAGAATGGCCCAGCTACCTCGCCTGCCCATATTGAGATGGAAAGCCATTTCCAATAGACACAAGCCGCAGCGTTGAGCTAATCGATAGTTATGTTTCAGGTCAATTATAAGGATATATAAGATCAGGATATATGTAAGATGAGCCCATCATTGGCACTTAGATTCCACTCCCACGCCTAGCTAGCTAGCTAGCTTTTCTGTCAAAAGAAAAGGAAAAAGGTTATTAACAGTAATCGTGTTACATAATTTATTTATTATTTTTTGTTATTCATCATCATACCATCATAAATAAAGTGCAAAATAAAGATTCTTGATCGACTACCCAGATGAAAGTACACATTAGGAGAGCAAGATTCTTTAATTTTCCTGGTTATAATCATCACTTCGAACATCAGCGTGCCTGCTGATGAGGTAGGTATAGGTCTGAATCATCTGATACATGTCAACAAACTCAGCAAGCACTGATGATTAAGGGAGTGGAAATCCATTCAACTCGGGTCTTGTTTAAATACCAAAATTGGTATCCAAACTTTGTAAGTGTCCTGTCATACTGTAGCAATTTTATTTTTATTTGATAATAATTGTCCAAACATTGATTAATTAGGCTTAAAATGTTCGTCTCGTAAAGTACAACAAAACTGTGCAATTAATTTTTTATTTCATCTATATTTAGTACTCCATACATATGCCGGTATTTTGATGTGACAGAGAATAAGAATTCTGCATAGTGAATTTTAGACCCAAAGTTAGGCATCTAGACAAGGCCTCGGAGCAGAGAATGACGTGCGCACCCTTATTAATTGAACTGAGCATTGTATTATGCGCATGGCGTCTTTTCTCTTTTGTTGGCCTGGATACATTATATACTTATAAAAGGTGACTGATGATAAAGTTAAAAGGTGACTACTATCTGTAGTGCTTTGTTGTTCATCCTTCAGATGATCCCTGCCAGATCGAGTGCCGAAAGCTAGGTAGTTACCACCTGGAATTGGTGTAATCATATCGTAGTTGCTAGCGGCCAAATAGCGCGGGAGTCGCGTTCCTGCTAATTTTCTTGCTGTGGCTGCAGCTACTGGCTGTCAAATTTGTTCTTCTTAATGGCTATATTGTACTTGAGTTCTTGCAACAGAGCGCAGCAGTAGCTGCGGCCGCCTAGCTAGGCACTTGGCAACATCACTGTTGATGTGGATTTTGGTCACTGGAAAACCAAGCCTATAAGGACATCGTAATAACAATTGCAATATTTTAGAAATCATACATTTGATTAACCACCATGTGCGCTTGTGAGCCTTAATTTTTCTGGGCAGACGACGATATATATGGAGAGAGGCTCATCAGAGATGAGACAACAACAGCAGTAGTGACCACTAACTACTCCACTCAGGAGCTAATGTAATTAGGGTTGCTCGATAGATCAATTAATCAGGACTAGGTAGTGCCACTAGTTAAGCTAGCTAGATGACAGGTAGATCGATCCACAGCTTGATATCGGATACATGAGAGGCCGCCGCCTCGCTCCATTTGATGATCATGTTTGACTGATACTTGAGCTGTTTTGGATCCATTAAGACACTCACGATGCAAACTCTAGCATAGATTAAGTTTAATCAAAGATATCATAGACTTAGAGTCTACACACCTAGAATCTTGGTTTTTTTCTCTCTCTCAATAAATATATTACCGCATCAGCAAAGTATTATAAAGTACTATAAATAAGAGGATAATAAATAGATTTGGACTCAATATTAGAGTCTACATTATGAGTGTCCTTAGTTACTAACAGTTACAAGTAGCTAATGGGTCACAACTATTTTATCAGATCAGATGTTATTAGCTACTTTGATTATACTAGTGAAATAGTAGTTGTTAGTTGAGTATTTAGATAATAAGTACTCCCTCTCTCTCTGTTTTAAATTATAGTTCACTTTGATTTTTTTTACATGCATTTTGCTATGTTCCTAGATAAATAATATGTCTAGATACATAGTAAAACACATGCATCAAAAAAGTCAAAATAAACTGTAATTTAAAATGGAGGGAGTAACTAGTTAGACCTTTTTGGATCTAGAGGTACTGATTATTAGCAATTAACTGCTATCAACACAGAGCCAACCTAACCAAAGCTAATCTAAGCTCCACCACCTGATAGGACACATATCAAGTATACAAAAGTTGGCGTCTAAGTAATACTCGTATATAGGTGTGTGTGTGCCTATTTGTCACCAAGCATGGCTTAGTAATTAATTATTAGTCAAATCAATTTTTTGACTAGCCCTGTCCCTGGCCATATATTATTATACAAATTATTCATTATTAATTACTGTGCCGTCCACTTCTTGCAGATCAAACCACCAACCTGCTTTGCCATACCATGACGACACCTACAAGTTTTTTTGAACGAACCATTATGCCATACAAGTTGAGAAGGAATCAGTTGAAGTGATCAACCTGCTGAGAGCATGCGTGTGATGGGCACCCCCACTACACAACACAATAATATCGTTGTTGCATGACAAGCTAAGCATCATATATGTATCCATCGTCCTAGCTAGCTTTATTAGCGTTAGCTTCTTCTTTCGTAAATTAAAACATTCCATTCATATATCTTTTGATGACTAGTGAATAAGATGCGCATTCCAAGCAACTATCAGTATATGTAGGTATATTAGCTACTGTACTTGGCATTGACGTCCGGTAGTACACTAGCAGCAGGTCGCTTCTTCGTATGCTGCATATGTGCATGTATGCTCTCTACTTTGAGCAGATATACTCTGTATTATGCAGACGCAGCAGCTGGCCGTCGATCGGCTGTCCTGATCATATATCCCTGCGTTTTTTGGTTTTTATTTTTCCCCATCATCTCCTAAATTATGAATTTTCACTGTCATGCTGGTCCTGTCGGAATATACCGACAGTAAAATTGTTGTTGTTTTTTTTTTATTTTTCTTGTCGGTTTTCTGAATTTTCGCATTGGTTTTCTTACTGGTAGGAAATTTTTAGTTTGGAGTAGTGTGCTGGTCTGGTCAACATGGATTAATCGATCGGTACGCGCGGTATATATTCTATTCCAATTCCAATTCATATGTACACGGTACATCACGATATATAGACATATCAAACAACTACTCGATGTTGCATATATAGCTTTATTGTGCTCAAAGTTAAAGTACCATATACTCAGATCCGGAAGACCGGAACTACATTCTTAGCCAGCTCTCTCGTTTTTCTCATGTTACTTCCGTTGTTTTCATAATTTATTAATTTGTAGATAGATCCTCGGTCGATCGATCTGCCGCTTCCCATGCATGTTTCTATGTCGATGCATGTTGATCCTCCTAGGCGACGCTAGCTAGCTGCGCTGTGACTCTTTGATGCTCTCTTTTACTTGCTTTGTCTATTCTAAATTATAAGTTATTTTATTTTTTTAAAGAAAGTTAAAGTATATCAATTAACTGAGATTATAAAAATTATAAGATTCATGACGTTAAATTGATATATGTAATATGAAAATATAACTAATTGAGAATCCAATAATACCTATTTGGTATCATAAATATTATTATTTTTTTATTATATAGATTTGGCAAAACTTAACATGTTTTAACTAACTCTAAAAAATCAGAATGATTTCTAGTTTATGACGGACGGAGTAGTTTTCATTAAATAAGCCTGCTCGTTTCTCTTTTATTTTGATATCTAAAATACTAACTATCGTTTCTTTGGGAAGTGACAAGGTAGCTAGCAGCGCAGCGGCCAGGGCGGGGCCAACCTTCAAAGCACAGCACCGCGACACGGCGGATGCTCGCTCGGCACCCAACCGTTGACGCTATTTTGCTACTAAGAGAAATAAAAAAAACAAAACCATAGCTGATAAACTAGGTTGATAAGTTGGAAAGACATACATGAAGACTTTTAAAACCTTAATTAATACACATTGCACATACAAAGGGATTAACAGAGACCATCAGCTGATGATGAGTAAATGGACCGAGAACGCTGCTTCTCTGTTCCTTCTAGATGTCCCTAGCTAGGCAAAAATGGGGGCAGATTGGGGTGGGCCAGGAAGAGGATCGATGGATGCAAGGGGCACTAGCTTTTTGGGCTCGTGGTATTGCGTTGGCGTGACACAACTAATCTCTGAAGGAATAAAGTGCTCCATCTCGTTCATCCGCTCTATGTTTTGCACTTTTCTACCTAGCTATATATAGCACTCTGATATAGTAGATTTGTAAGGTGAGTGTTGGGTCAGTTCCCAATGCAATTGACACCTCTTCCATGATCCAATCATTTCGATCATTTTTCTCCCTATACCATAAGTATCTCGTACTGCAGCTGCATGCAGCACTCTGGCCTGATTCTAATTTTTGTTTGGAAATTATTCCTTCAAAACTCTTTTGTGAATCAAGGCTTTGATCATTTATGGTACATCTTGCATCGGAGCAGAAACAAAAAGGGCCCGGACAGGGATCTTTTTTTTTTTTGAGGAAATTGGCCCGGACAGGGAATTGAAATATGAAAAAAAAAAAAGAGTTTGCACCCTGCGGCGCAATTGTGAAATTATTAGTAATATAATAAATGCATGTTAGTGACACAGTTACTAATTTAGTAACGACATATAGTTACATGCAAATAATACTATTCAGAATCACGTGCAAATGATTACGATCAATGTACATATATAAAACATGTCAATATTGAAGGACGATATACCCTATAGGATTAAGTGATGGAGCATATGCATAATTGTCCGGCCTTGTGTGAACCAATCAACAACACGTGTACGGACGCCACGCTTTAATTTGGTACCAGGTGCAAACAACGTAATACGTACCGTAGCGAGCTACCTCGACAATGCGAGGTTGCATTGTATGTTTATGTGTTGCGTTCCAGCAGTGCACAGCATATGTACTACAGTAACAACGAGCGAGACAAGAGGAAGAACGTGTGAAGCAGACTGTCCACCCACCTACCAACAAGGCAACAATCGCACTGGGAGAAACTAATTAATGACCTGCATGCGTAGTTACTGTTGGATATTTAGTCATTTTACATTATGAATTAATCCATAAATATGATAAGCAAAATACTAACGCTAGTATGATGCGTGCGACAGCCTCATAATCGCTACTGCTACTGCTACTCATTAACATAAGCAAAATAATAGCAGCAATGAAATGAAGCATAAACAGGGATCTCAGTTTATACCCTAGCGTGCTACTGCTGGTACCCGCGGCCAGTACAGCACCATTGTCGCCTGGAGCGCCACCTACAGGGATGGCGGTGAAGTTCGCCGCACCAGTAGTAGCGGCGGCGTCGCCGGCATCTCCCACACTCGCACCACCACGCGTCCTCGTGGCCACCATCTTGCTGCTGGACGGAGACGAAGTCGGGGAAGGCAGCAGCAGCGTGTCGGAGCAGTCGCGCCCGTGGACGCTCCCCAAAAGCTTGATTGCCCGCCTACCCGAGCAGGTACGCTTGACGGGACAAGTTCCGGAGGCCTGCTCACCAGAGCCGCCTGTGCTCGCAGGGGATCTGGCCGGAGGTGCACAGGAGCGGCTCAAGCTCGAACAGTGGAGTGGAGGCGGAGGCGGCTGGTCGGGAGGAACACTGATTGAACCCTAGTCTCCGACAGAAGCCCCTTATATAGGAGGCGTCCCTGTCGGGAGACCGTTGGATCTCCCTGGCGGCCGGGTGGGCTGGAGCGGCGGCTAGGGTTTGCCTCGGCCGGATGGGCCGAGTGGCAAAACAAGGCCTAGGCCAGCCAGCCCACGCCCGGCGCGGCGCGTCGCGCGCGGTCGGCTCGGCTCGGCTCGGCTCGGCGGCGGCGCGCGCGTGTGGATCCCAAGTTCTCCTCCTTAATCAGCTTATGTGGGCATCCCAATGCTTCACTATTTAAGTTAATTGTCCTCTAGGTAATTAGTCAAGTTGGTACTAATCACCTTTCCACTTAATCACATAATTGTGGGCCTTTGAGGTTTACTGATTATTTAGAATAAATAATGGGCTTGGCCCAATTATCCTAACAGTTACAGGCCATGATTCTGTGCTAACGATCAAGAAAACTATTGTAGCAACATACACCGTTCTCAATCAGGTGAATTTTCTTTTATTATATCGTAAATAAGACTTATTTGAACCCAGATATTTCATAATAGTAAGAACCAGCTCAATTCTAAAACAAAACAAAAAAAACACATTCTTTTCAAAGAACGAACAACGACAGCGCAAGAAGACATATTTGTCACATTTAACGTTTGCATGCATGGTCTGTAATGTACGCTTTTAACCACTGATACAGTATCTTCTAAAAACATGTAACCAAAAGAAATTGTAGATCAAATTTGGCAACACACGCACATGTAGCGCAGTGGGTACTAGCTAGTACTAATAGTTTATTACTAGTAGTATATACATGTTGGAACATGCATGTGAAGCAGAATCCAAGTCGTTAGGGGCAAATATTCTAGCAATCATCGCCGTCACTGGCTGAATTCCAGTATAGTAGCTGTTGCTGCCGAGCGCAGCTTCGTTTTCGGCCATTGTTGGTCTCCTCCGTCATCCAAGGCTTGCAAATCTATATCCATGTGCAGGCAAGCGAAAGGGAATATTATCTTGTTCTGGACATTGTAAACATTACACTCTGCCTGCCTGCCATTTGGTTGCAAGTCTCTTGCATACGAGAGAGAGCGGCACAAAATCACAAAAATGAACTGGAAACCTCAATTATAAAGGAGACCGTGCCACCTGTCTGTCTGTGCTCTACTAGCTGCAACTAAGCCCTCGATGTTGTCCTGTCTTGGACTGCCTGCCATGTGGATTATATTAGTGTCGGTGTTCGGGACCCAGGGGTGCCCTAGACCAACGAGTGAGCGTGTTCTGCGTGCTTCCTAATCCGAATGATAATGCAAGATGAACACACGATATTTATCCTGGTTCGGACAAAGAAAGCCCTACGTCCAGCGGAGGAAGAAGGTTTGTATTATCTTGCACCGAAGTGCTTGTACAGGGGAGGATACATGCGAGTAGGTGAGAATAGGGGTGTAGAGACTGAACGTCAGCTAAGACTTAAGCGTTTCGTTGAGCTTTAGAAGCTTTCGGGACTCCTTTAACTCGTCAAGTCCCTTTACTACGAGCCCGGCGTCCCCTTTTTTAGACCAAGGAGAGGCACGGGCGTACAGGGGTCCTAATGTTATCGTAGTGATGACGTCGAGGGGAATACTGATCACGTCGGAGCTGCTGTAGAGGTGTGCACTGGGTGCGGCCCGCCTTGTAGCGTCGTGGTTGGAGTCGACGGCCGTCTTCTTGGGGCGTCACAATGACACCACGGGTGGTCGGTGAAAGACCGGTGCCCATGCCTGAGCGTGCGAGCCCCTGTAGACGTCACGTCTGGAGTTGTTGGAGCGCTGACCGGAGGCGCCGAGGTCTGACTCGAGGGGTGGTTGATGATGCTTGAGGCCTAATCGAGGGGTATCTGTGGGGGTCGATGCTAGGCGGATAAGATCAACCCCAGGGAATCCAAAGCTGACAACTGTCACGTAGTGCATCGAGGGGGCGTCAATGGTGGAACAGTGCTTGGCAGCAGCAGTTCTAGGCAAATCACCGTACGTCCAGGGTATGGGCGGTAAAAAGCAAAGTTTGACTGCCGTGCCATGCACTGTAACACCACTGTGGCCATGCGGTTAGGCGACAGTTGGTGGGAACATTAAATGCGCTGACTCCTGTACAAGAAGTAGGTGGGTCGAGGGGTGTTACTGCAGTCGACGGGGGTTCGTCCTCTCGGGCGGAGTTCCGTTGCTCAACGGGGGTCGTCCGCTCAGGCGGACTTCCGTTAATCGAGGACCCTTGTCGAGTGCGGGGCTGCCTCGGCTGGGGTGATGTCGCTCGCGGGTCGGCCCAGCATAACTCGGCGTACCCTGGTGGGCTTTTACACCTCTAATCTGGTTGCGGGCTTCTTTGGTAATTTTTGGGTTCAATTATTTGGGTTAATTTACCCTGATAGAGGGTTTAGGGTATCCTCTTATTCAGGTACCCAACAATTAGTGACGATGCAGTTGCATGGATATACTCCTATGGCATAAGCAGTAGCTAATTCCACTATTCTTTTGCAGTTAGCTAAATCGTTTGTTGGGACTTGAGAGAGAGAGAGAGAGAAACTAACCTTGAGATCATTCGGCGGAGTAGTAGTAGTCGGAGGGAGTAGGACGACGTCAATTATCTGCTGTCACCGAGACAGACAAAAGTAACAGGGACAGGGACATATCCACTACTGTAGCGATTTAATTAGAATTATTAACCTGAAAGCGACTTATTAGAAATACTATTAATAAGTTGAAAAAATGCATTAGTTTAAGCTGTCAATCACAGTTAGCTCTGGCACGTGCATATACGTATCATTAAGGACAAACAGTTCAATAATGGTAGGATATCTTTCACACAAGAAAAATAATAATAATAATTCACTCATTAAGCAGTATGGATCGTTGTATTGTATCGGATCATCTTGCATATATACATCGATCGATCAGGCAAACAGTAGTAGTACATGTTACTAATTAAGTTTCAATCGATTAATTTGTGTGGCAATAAAAAATTAACAAGATTGCTTGCATAAATTATTGAAGCTTCAGTGCATGGCCTGCTGTATGCAAGCTCTGGCCGGCTAAGGTAGCGACTAGCGAGTAGCGACGGCGACGACCGACCGACGCGACGAGTAGAGCAGCCGGGTGCGACTGTGCCATGAGAGTGTGATGATAGCTACTAGTCCCAGTAATCCGTAGCTGGCAACAAACGACCAAAGCATGATGCAGAGCAAGCAGGAGCCAACGACTCGGACTCGGAGTCGCGATGCACAGCTCACATGTACAGCAGTAGGCCAGCAACATCATCGATCGACCCGGCCCTTTGGGTTGGGGCCTACTCGTATTCGCGGCTTGGATTCATTTGACACACACGCACACACCCGCCACACGGCCATGTGTTTCGAACACCGTGTGTACGTTATTGGTTCTTTCTCAAATTGTGTTCAAGCTCTGATCATACGTCGTCTATTTTGT
>CM041632.1:63995538-64013878 GCA_023333625.1 Bothriochloa decipiens
AAAAAAATCAACAGGAAAAAAGAGCATTTTTTTCATCATGTTAAAAGATCCATATATTAGTCCTAGTTTCAAAGAAAAAAGAAACCAATATCCACATAAGTGTGTTGTTGTTACTTTGAACAGGTTGCTCTGATAGTTGAAGCACTATGGTCGATGCCACATCTGCAAACTCCATTAATTAACTTTGCTAATTGCTACTGATGTTGGTTGGTGGTGCTACAGTTTATACCGCACGCCCAGTAAATTTGTCACACTCCACTTTTAAGAATAAAAGTATAATACATAAATAGCCCTATATGCGTCTCAGGAACAGTCGCACATATAGGATGACAAATTACAAAGAGTATCTTCACCCTGTTTGTTACATAACGAACCAATATTTATTACAGAGTATTACGCATAAACAATAAATAACTAAGATATCTTTATTGCAGAAGCTCCACACAGGGACACGTCAACTGGCGAACACCAAGCCTAGTACTCATCACGATAGCTCTCATTCCAACCTTCATCTGTTACCCATCCGGGATTTTTCAAAATTAAAAGTAAAGCAAGCGTAAGTACACAACCGTACTCAACAAGCATAACATGGGTTAATGAGGCTCAAATAAGCTGACACTGTTTGACTGCATTTAGCTTTTATAGCTTAATCATATTGAGGCATAGCATCAAGGTAGTGAAAATTTCCATATACTCATGATCAAGATAACATCAACAAATGTGTAGCAATAACGACATTAAGATGAATACATTAACAATTTGAGAACCATTTATCTTTTATAAATGTGTCAAGGCCGCCCTAACCGAAGGGCACGGACAATATATTGATTTAAACTCTGATCAGAGGTGTACACTTTCACTGTGAGTCATGTTTTGCAACCGAGTGGATTTATAAATTCCAAATCACTACAAAACATATAAAGCCTCCTATAGGTTTTCCTAACTAATCAGAGATGCGAAAAAACGTTGTGTGTAGGAACCCCCTTCCAATATGGCACAATCCTTCCCGGCTATACTCACAAGGACAGAGGCAGTCCTATACCCCAACTTTCAGACCACTAACCAGCTAGAAAAGGGCCTACAAGTGACTAGAGCCAGAGCCATATAGCCCTCGCAGCTGTACGGATTCTCCATGATAAATCACTTACATACAAGAATTCATGTTTGTTAAAAGTCATCGTTTTCGTTGATAGCATAACACACATCAAGTTATAAGATCATGACCATTAGAGCACTAGCATCATAACTACCCAATGCAACCCAAAAGGTTTAAGGAATCGGGATATCAAAGCTAGTTATAATCTCTAGGTCATCAAACGGACACATGCATATGAATTGTTATTTACAGTGAATAGGTAACAATGATGATCCATGCTATACTTGCCTTGATTCACAAAGTTCTACTAATGCTGCTAATCCTCAAAGTATCCTTGCTCAACAAAAACCTCACCGTCTGAACTCGACATTAACATTCAACACCAGAAAATCCAATCGGGCATACATACACGAAGCAAACAAAGAGTTATTAGAGGAATAGTACACCAATCTTATTAAAACAGAATAAAAAGCTTATAAAACTCTTCTACACGCTGCTACGATCGTACAGACGTCAAGTTCACCAAAAACAGAGTTATAACGGCGAAGTTATGAATTTTCAAAGATTTCATATAGACAAATAAATACTTTAAATATAGACTAAAAATATAAAGTTTTTAAAATACTTCAACAGTAGCACCACTGCGTAGATTACGAAATTATGAATCTAACGGAATTTGAATGGACCAAAACGGAGTTAAAACGTGAAAGATATAAGCCTTTAAACATAATAGCAAAACTGTAAATAAATAAAAGCGTATTCTGAAACTGAAAAGAGGAAATACGTTTTCCAGAGAAGAAAACGTATTTTGGAACCTGTTAAAAGGAAAATACACTTTCCATTGGACAAAGCGTATTATGGATCTGTTAAACAGAAAATACGCTTTCCAGTGAGGAAAACGTACTCTGGCGGAACCGCCAAGGACTCTTAACAGATTAGATCAAGGTTCAGGGGGTTTTTGGAAATTTTGCCACGCGAAGGGTTACGATGTGTTTCTGGCTGTTGAAATAGAGATTGACGGCTTAGATCGATCGGATCAATCGGTCTCGCCGGGGACGACGGCCAACGTGGCGGCGGACATGGCCGGGGACGAGCAAACTCGCCGGAGAAGTTCAACCCGGCGTTCCCGACCACCAAATCTAGCATGGCCGGTACCGTTAGAACGAGGAGCTCACGCCGCGCTCACCTGACAAGATGATGGAGGTCGAGGGGTGTCGGGGTCGGCGAGCGGCTCGGAGAGGCGGACGGCGGCCAACTACATACGGTGACAACTCGGGTTAGGTGAAATTGAACCGAAAGGATGGCAACAACGTGCTCAGGGGTTCAAGGCGAGGCTTGCCGGCTAGTCAATGACGAGGATGACCCGACGGTTGCGGCCAATTTTGAGCTCCGGCGGCGGCGGCAATGGCGGCTAGGGTTTCGGTGTGGCGGCTCGACGAAACAAGGCGATGGCGGTGCTGGCGTTAGGGTTCGGTTCGAGATTGCGGCGCTGTTTAATTGCTTAAATAGCCCCGAGGCGAAGGTGCGACTGGGCGTGGCGTCGGCGCGGGGTGATGCGGTCGGAGTCGGGCTCGAGCCCGTGTCCCGGTCGGAGGTGGAAGGAGATGGGGTGGCCCCCACTTGTCAGCCAGAGCGAAGGAGCGGCGCGGTCGCGGACGGACGACGCGGTGGCTTGATGGGCTTCGGCCTATCGGCCCAATAAGAAGAATGGCGCGCGCGGCAGCGGCTCCCTGCTGGGCCAGAAGGCGAAGCGGGCCACGCGGAGGGGAAAAGGAAGCGGGCCGCGCGCGGAGGAGAGCGGAGCAGGCAGGCCGGGCCAAAAGCAGGAATGGAAGGTTGAGGGAAAGAAAATAATTTTTCATTTATTTGAATCATTTTCAAAAGCAAATTCAAATGGATTTTGAAATCCAAAAACAAATTCAACCACCACACAAGAAAATATGCACCAGTATGAATGCCCAAGCATGTTTCTACCATGATTCAACCTCATTTTCATAAAAACATTTATTTTGCCTAATTATTTATTCACCAAAAAATTATTTTATCTATTTTTGAAAATTTGAAAAATCTAGGGTGTTACAAAATTTCAGCTTAACGGTAAGTTGGCAGTAACAAGTTTAGCTCAACTTGTCTAGCTCCCCCTGAATTTCCTTAATCCCACTGATATGATGATGGCCTGACTAACTATGACAGACCTCCCTCGTTTCCTTCAACTTTAATTTCAAAATTCACTAACTTTTCTACATAGTTTCTCCTTGTACTACTCTTCAAGAAAAGAAGAAAACACGATTTTGTCTCATCTAAACTAAAGTGATTCCCTGGTTGGTTGCAGCTGCAGCTTTCTTTTGCAGGTAAAAACCCCAGGCCAGGAGGGCTCTGGCAGGGCCAGAGCGAAGAAAGCAAAGCACGCAATTGCCTGCCAGCGCTCCTTCTCTCTGCTCCTCGGCCGCCGCGTCGCCTCCGCCTCCGGCCGGAAATGCCGTCCTCCTCCGAGCCTCCGCGCTCGTCCTGGGTCATCCTCGGCGCCATCCCGCGCGTCTCCGCCGCCGCCGCCGACCCCTCCATCGACCTCGCCGCGCCCCCGCGCGTCTCCCTCCTTACCATCCCCGACCGCATCTTCCCGGACAAGGTCACGCCCCAGAACTACCCCAAGCTTCTCGCCGCGGACCCCTCCGGGCTCCTCCTCCTCCACGCCGACCAGGGCCGCGCCAAGGGACCCACCATCATCGACCGCCCCGGCCGCCAGTCCTTCTGCTGGCTCCCCACCGTCGCCGGCTACTTCGTCCTCCACGCCGACGCCGGCTCCGCCGCCTCCCCCTCCGCGCTCGCCCTCCCTGAGCCCGAACTCATCATGAACGCGGGCCACCTCGGCATCCTCGCCACCCCCGCCGGCTCCGGCTCGGGCTACGTCGTTGCCGAGCTCCAGACCTTCCTCGGCGACGACCACGCCACCCTCATGTCCTTCTCCTCCGACGCCGGCGAGTGGGTCGACAAGACCGTCGACTACCCGCTCCCCGCCCGCCCCCTCGGCACCCACGGCGTCGTCGCGCTCCACGGCAGGCTCTGGTGGGTCGACCTCTCCTGGTGCCTCGTCTCCTGCGACCCCTGCGCCGACAGCCCGGTCCTCGCCGTCGTCCCGCTCCCGCCGGGCAAGGAGATCCCGTACAGGCTGGCGTCAGGGGTGATCCAAAGGTACCGCGCCGTCAGGGTCAGCGCCGGCAGGCTGCGCTTCGTCGACATGTACAGGAACCGTGACAGCCGCGGCGGTCTCCAGGTCAGCGTCTGGACGCTGCCCGACGCCGACTCCACCGAGTGGGTGCTGGAGCACGAGGCCAGCTTCACCGACATCTGGGAGCACCACATGTACAAGGCCGCTGGCCTCCCCGCCAAGATCCCCGTCCTCGCGCTCATCCACCCCGACAACCCCGCCGTCGTCTACTTCTTCCTGGAGGACCATCTCGTCGGAATCGACTTGCGTGATCGCGCCGTCGTCGCCTGCGACCTCTACCACCTCGTCGATCCGCCCAGGGATCTCGTCTCCTCCCGCTTCGTCTACGCCTGGCAGCTGCCGCAGCCTCTTTCCCGTTCCCCACCAGGTACCACTCCTTTAGCATGCTGATGTAGTACTCGATCATTGATGCTGGAGTGTCTGCTTCTAGTTTTACAAACACTGCATGAGCAAGCGATGCCTTGGATTGGATTGCATGCTCTTCTTTGTTGCAATTGTACCAAAAGACTAGTTAATTACTTTGAGCATATCGATGAATGCATTTGCATGCTGGACCATCTCATGCAGAGCACTCCAAATGTGTAATCCTGCACCGAATAGTAGTAGTTTTTTTTTTCTGCTTGTTCTTTCATCAAAGAACAGTTTTATACATGTCTTGATGTATTATGTGAAGCTCTAGCATGCATGGTGTTTTATGTTTTATTTAATTATTACACTGCAACTTATACATACATTAGGCCTTTTTGTTTGATTCGATTTGGTCTGAGGATGATGATGATTTTCTAAGTAGATGGAATTTCATAAGCAACTTGGTTTATAACGATAAATTATCTTTGTATTGATCGATGCTGGAGTGTAGATCTTCTAGTTCTACTCACACTGCATGAGCTGGCAATTCCATGGATTGGATTGCATGTTCTTCGTTGCAATTGTACCAAAAGACAAGTTAATTACTTTGAGCATATATTGATGCACTTGCATGCTAGACCATCTCATGTAATTTACCAACTGCAAGCCTGACACCAACACTCCAAATGTGTAATCCTACGCCAAATATGAGTTTTTTTTTTCCTGTTTGTTCTTTCATCAGAGGACAGTTTAACTTGTCTTGATCTATCATGTAAAGCTCTAACATGCATGGTGTTTTATTTAGTTATTAGCACGGCCACATATAAATAATGATATCTCCTGGGTCTACATTATGCATTTTTTCTTTGATTTGATTTGGTCCGAGAATTGTGATGGTTTTATTAATATATGGCATTCGATAAACAACTTGGTTTATCTTAGTAAATTATTTTCCTACTTTTTAGTGCCTGATACAATAGCTTGATCAGATCTAGGATGCCACAATGCACGCATTAATTTAATCTATAGTAAGAGGAACTTCCAAGGTTAATTTGATGACTACTGAACTGCTATCTTCTTCATTATCTTTCCAATTTCTGTTGGCATCAGTACACAGCAGTGGATTTATCATACTAACAAATATATTATAGTTTCCGCTATAGCATATCTTGAATTTTTATTGCAATAATGCACATGCACTTAAGTTGGACACCTTTGATTTGATTATTGTGTCATCTGTTGGGACATTTTAGAATGCTACATTAATGTGGAACAGATCATACAGAAAGTATACAGTCAAACTATTTTAATTACTTTATTTGCTAATTTGCTTCTCCTCTCTGTGGCATATATTGCTCTTGGAATGTGGTACTGTAGAATTCTGCTCATGAGCTCGCTATTACTCTAAGTTGCCTCTCCACTTGTATTTATCCGCTGTGCTGCCTATCTATTCAAGAATTACTAGACTTTGCTAAGCAAGTTTTATTTTTTCAAAACATGACATTAACAGAGCATTCGTAGTATTTTGAGCTGAATTATTGCGTCTTTTACCTATTTGATTGATGTTTCCCTTAGAGGCACATTGGGATAGCTGATCCTATAAACGGTCATAGTTGGCCTTGAATCTGGAGCATTTCTTCAACTGTAAATTGTGACATTATGAATCCATAGGAAAAAGCTCTGTTAGGCTGCTACTCCTGCAGCTAGGTGGATATCCTTTTGGCTGAATTGTAAGGAAGTAGAATGCTTCAAGGTACTTGTACATTTTAGACATAATCAGGGAACATTTTTGAGATGCCCGTTTCAAATGTTGTGTTGCCCACAGTTTATTTTGAAATGCTGTGTTCACTTTCTAGCTGCAACTTCAGTGTGTGATTCTTTATGATCTGGCATAAACTTAGGTGCAGTGACATCAAAGTATCCTCTATACCTAGGAGATATTGGTGCATTCTACTTTCTATGGATTGATTGCTTGTTCTTTCCCACAAAAGGTGGTAGAAACGATTAAATGATCTTTTGTTGTAACCAAGTTTACCGTCATGTTAATTAATGGCTTTGCATTCACATTAGTATCATCTTAAAGATACGATATATATATGTTTTGAAAAGAAAGATGGAATGATCTTATTTGTGGTCTAACTCATATATAAATTTCGTTTCTGAAGATTTTGCCAAGGAGAGTACTGAGGGTGGACCAGATGACGTCGCTGCAACACTAACATCAGTGAATATCTAAAGATGAAGAGCTGAGGTTGTGGAATTGGTGGTTATCTTTTTGGCAGGTGAGGCTTGAAGTTGTTTAGGGTGACCATGTACAGTAGATTCTATTTTGTAGAAGTTTGGAAGGAAACCATTATCTTACACAGTGCGATTTTGGTCTGTTGTGTTGCTGCAGGTTGAGGAAGCAATCAATTTATTGCAGGGCGCAATTGTGATCTGGCTTTGCACGTAGGGTGCTAGTTTTTTTGTTTGGGCAATGGAGGTATATGTTACTAGGATGGATCGGAGGGGCATATACATGCTACTATATGTTTTGGTAATTTGGCTGCTGGAGACCAAATTTATCCTGTATGACTGCGTATGATGCTCCCTTTGAAGTTTGAACATGCGTGGTCGTTAATGAATTATGCGTAACGCAACATAATTGCGTATGGGTGCATTTGCTGATTCGGGTGGCATCCCGCTGGCACGTGTTGATGATTTTTACTCTATATTTTGAAATGCTGCGTGTTGGTGATTTTTACTCTATAATTTGTTACCCTATGCCGGCAGGAGGAACAACTCCTGTCTTATTTTTTCGATCAATTCTCCTAGTTTTTTTTTTTGTGTGTTTTTAGATCGCTAGGAGTAATGGAATGGTTGAATTCAGGCTCGACCGGTCCAGCTGCGGCCGCACCTCTGCACCAGCCAACGGCGAAAAGCCTGCCTCTGCTGTCTGCTCTACGCTGTGCTGCTGCTGTTCTGATCAGTCTGCACTGGACAGCAGGCACGGCACCCCTGCTGCTCTGTTGGCTCCTGTCTGACTGTCTCCTACAGTCTGAACCCAAATCCAACAGGCATTTGATGATTTGGGTCTGGCATAGTGAAAAGGTGCGTGACCCAGAACAGCCCTATCTCCAACAGCCGCCGCAATCACAACCGGAAATCACCGATTCCCCAGCGACAGCGGGCCGCCGGCCGCCCGCCGGCAAAGGGACGACGACGCCGTCCTCGTCCGCCTCCTCCTCCCTCGACGATGGCGTTCGTGGCCGCCGCCACCACCACCAAGCCCGAACGCCGCCGGGGCACGAGCTAGAGGATAGGGCGGCGGCGCCACGGTTCGTCGCCGTCCCCTCTAGACACTGCGGCATGCGCTGCCCCTCCTGACGTTGATGCTGCGGTGCAGGCGGATGTAGCAGGTCGGCACGCCCGCCGAGATCACAACGTCCTCCACCGCCTCCTCATCCTGCTCGTCATTGTCCGCGCCGCCCACCGTGCCCAATGACGGCGTGTCCTTCACGGGAGCCGCGCGGCCCTTCTGCCGCGTGACGGGGACGCTCTACGGCCACCGCAGGAGCCGCCTCGTGCTGGCGTTGCAGGAGACGTCACGGTGCCTGCCAAGCCTCGTCATCGAGCTCGCGTTCCAGATGCACGCGCTGCTCCGCGAGCTCAGCAACCTGGCCGGTGCTCGCATCGTCCTCGAGACCGAGCGCCGCACGGTCTTGGTCTCAGATCCCGCCGTCGCCGCCGCGGACCTGCCTGGCTGCCGGCGTTCACGAAGAAGAGGCTGCCCGGCGAGATCTGGACCCACCGCCACCGTGTGGGCGAGCTCCGGCCCCAGCCTTACCCCGACGACCTCGTCCTCTAGCCCCACTGCGCGGCCTCGCACCTAGCGCCGTCCGCTGAGAAGAGAAAGAGAGGAGCACGGAGGGCAGGAAAAGTACCGGCACAGGATTTGCCTTCGTGGAGAGAGAAAACGCATATTTAGCTGCTGACTCGGCTTGGAGGCAAAATACATACTCCGATTGCATCGTCTGTTGGAGCGTAACTTTATCACCTACAAACACTGTGCACTAACTATTTTGGGTTTGGGTTGTGTTTTGCCTATTTTGTCGGAGACAGCCTGTCATCGACGCACCGGTGCCGTGCACACAGGCCATTGTGGTTTCCTTCATCTCCACGGAATTTTCAACTCACACCATTGGCCAAAACTTCCGTCCCGGATGATGATGATGTCAGGGTAGGCACGCCACCGCTTCCACCGCAACGGGGCCCCCTTCGGACTGGGATTCAGTAACTTAGCTGAGGCAAGTCACAACGTAACTTGCGCAGCTTCCTCCACCGTCTAACACAGATCCAACGGCTCATGTCCGATCAATAATAAAGTATTGATAATTTACTTGGCAAGCATCCTCTGTGGCTCCGCATCAGGTTCATGCATGCGCCGTCACGCCGCACGTGAAATTTTTGCATTTTGGTCCTTTTCGAAAACATTTTTACAAATACCCCCTCATAAAACAATTTCTAAAAATACACCGTTTTTAGGCGTATTATGACATGACGCCGAGGTATGAGGCTCGGCGTCGTCTGACACGACGCCGTGATCCTTGCCACGTCACCAGCGACCGCGTCGTCGGTGACGCGTGGTATCCTGGGGCCCAGAGCTCGTGCTGTGTCAGATGACGCTGAAGCTCATATGTCGGCGTGAGTGTAATCCACGCCTGCCTCTTGTGCTGGTGTCGCGGCCCGGCACAAGGCCTACTTGAGCGTTACGGCCCAAGGAGCTCGGCATGCACAGTTAGCACCGAGGCTCACACCTCGGTGCGGCCTGACTGCACGCCGACGCCTTGGCCTGTAAAGGCCGCACCCGGTCCCCTTCTTCCTCCTCTATCAATTCTTTCCACTAGCTCTTTCTCTCCCTCTCACTCCTCTCCCCCACAAACCCTAACCCCAAATGGTCCCCTAGGCCGGCCGAATCTTGTCTCTTCACGTTTCCCTAAGGTAATGCTTCCTCCCCTCTTCCATTCTATCTGGTTAGATTTCGTTGCATTCGTTGTTTAGTGTTAACCCTAGAAACATGGGGTGACAAGGTTGGTTTGGATGAACTACTTGGTTTTGAGCTGTAAAGAAGTTGAGTGAAACATTTGTTTTAGAATAGTTTAATTTTGTTCTGAGCTTTACTTGTTATTATTAATTGATTGATGGATAACAAATTTTTAGGTATCCATTGAAAGAAAAAGCACCTCTCATGTTTCTACAAAACAGGATTGTTAGCGACATTGTTAGCGAACAACTACAATAAATCAAGACACAATGAAAGCGAAACAATTACTTACATTAAATGATCTTGCATTGTGAAGTATATTCGGTTAATTAAATTCATTGTTGTGGCTATTTTTGGTTTGGTGGACAATCAAATTTATGAACTATGTTGGGTCACTCATTTTTGTTAGATGGACTCGTTATGGCGGACGGAGTTTTGGAAAAAACGAGGGCGTCCTAGAGAATTGTACCACGACGTGTCTAGCAAGGATGCCCCTGTTCCTCCTGAGCTCCCTGTCCCAAATTGCGACTATGGAAAGCTGGCTGATATTGGCCAATCTCGCCATGAGGTTACAGTTGCCTGTTGCTACTACACATGCAGATCATTTAATGTAAGTAATTATTTCGCTTTCATTGTGTCTTGATTTATTGTAGTTGTTCGCTAACAATGTCGCTAACAATCCTGTTTTGTAGAAACATGAGAGGTGCTTTTTCTTTCAATGGATTGACGGTCCAGACAAGTTCAACCCAAGGTACCTCCAGTTTGACCTCTGGTGGAAAGGGCCACATGATCCACCTAATCAATTCGAGCGGTGGGTGGCACCTCCCCCTGACCCCCCCGCCAATGACAGAAGAGGAGAAGAAAATAGCCAAATTAAGACAGCTTGAATCTCCACCTCGGTGCAAATGCGGAGATTATTCTGTGATAAGTTCAGAGAGGCCTAACGAGTTCGAATGTTCTAACCCCCTGCGGAGTAAGTGCAAATTGTATGTCTTCATGTCTTTTATAGTCTTTATACATGTACTAATATTTCACTTTCTAGGGTGGGTTCATCTTGTTGCGGAAGTGTAACTTCAGGGAGTGGCTCTGGGGTCCTAAGAACAATTGGCCGGAGCCGAAGGTAGACAAGAAGAGAAAAGTGGTTACCCCCACTCCTCCTGTGATGTGCAAATGTGGTGTCGAAGCGCAGTATGGCCTACATCCTTTGGAGTTTGGAATAGGCTATTGGTGCGGCCATATGGTTGATTACGATGAGGTTCGTTTGTTCTACCTCTCGCTTTCTTGATATCCAAATTTTTTTCTATTTGCTGAATTTTGTATAATTCTTCCGTTCGAGCACAGAGCCTCAGGAAATGCAAGTGGGAGTTTTTGACCATGTTGAAGACCGGAGGGAATACATGAATATACTCAAGCATAAGCAATTCATAGACCAGAAGATGAGGTCTGGTACTCATTTTGTGGACAACTACATTAAGATGCGAAAACGAGCGCAACTTGACTATGCCATACGATTGGGTATCCAAACCCCAAGTGCTGCTCGGTGGAAGAAAGACCGTGAGGCAGTGAAAAAGAAGAGAGCAGAGGAGGCAGCATTGCATGGTGATAGCAGAGGTGGCAAGGTTTGCCCGCTTCAGGAGAGGCGTGTACCGGTCGTCGTAGACCATGGTGATAGCAGCGTCATGTGTCATTGGCCTTAGAACTTTCAGCACATGCAAAAAAACAAGACAACCAAGAAAATGTTGTGTCAATGAGTATGTGACGAAGGTAGCATACAAAAAATAATTATGCTAAACAACCGGTTATACATCTCCATTCTCTGTCCTCCAGGCCCGGTGGTGCTCATCGAACCTTGGCTCAAGCAGGGGGGTATCGATTCATTCTGCAAGTTAAGTAATTATAAACCAATTAGTATTCAAGAACAAAAAACTTGTAGATGTAGTAAGAAGTAATACAAACCAAATAACAACATAAGGAACCAAACTTTTGAAAGTAAAACAAGGAACCAAACTTTTATATGTAACAAGCAGTTAACATGGAGGATACCTGCTGTCTAAGTAGTTGGGACATTTTCTTCTATTGTGGCCCGATTTATGGCAGTTTGAGCAACGACTTTTTTGGGTGTCCTCAACAAAATGTGTCACAACCTTACTCGCAGTTGATCTACTTGGCGCGGCTCGGTCCATGTCCATCCTGAACCTCTTGCGCCGCCTATGTCCTCTACTCTTCCACAGTAAACCAATATCAGCCACATACTTGGGGCCATCATAAGTAGGCCACTGGCTCTCGTCTAGGAACGACTCGAACTGAGGATTCCATGTGCTCATTAAGTTCCACCAAGAGAACTCCACAGCCATACAGGGAGGGACCTCAGCGTCAACACGTCTAAGGCGACAAGCTGTAATCATGTGGGAGCAAGGCCTATGGTATATGGTTGGTTTTCCACAAGAACATTTGTTCTCATTGATTATTACTTTATGTTTTTGTGCATCCTGATCTTCACCACCGATGTTAGTTCCACCTGCCTCTAGAATCTCATATCCATGGTTGATCGGATCAAAACATGACCCCTTTTGTTTTTTAGACTTTTTATTTGAGAAAGCTAGTTCTCGAGATGCTAAAAGTGGCCAAGCTTTGTTGTCGATCCACAATTTTCTCGCATGTTTCTTCCTCGTGACAAACCAAGCATTCGACTTGTAGAAGGTGAATGATGCAATAACAGTCATAGGGAGACCACGACAACCTCTCTGTTTAATAGTATTCTGAGAGGTTGATGTAGTCTCCCTGTGACTGCTATTGCATCATTCAGCTAAAAGTGGATGAGATATATGATGTTGGAGTCTGTAGATGAAGCTATTATCAGCTCGGAATTAATGGGAAGGTCTAGCGAGGAGTTTCGTGAGGAGCATTGTATTCACCCCTGGTGTTTGGTAGTTTAGGGATCTCTATAGCTTTGTTGGAGTATTACCTATATCTCATCCACTAAGGATGAATATACTATCGAATAAATGGATACTGTTCTCTTAGCTAGTGTAAGGGCATCTCGATCCGTTTTCTGGTTTGTGTCACCGCTGTTTGCGTTATCAACAATGAAATGTTATTTCGGAGACATGGAAATGAAGAAAGTGATTCTGTGCTCAGTTTCTTGCATTGCTTGGATTGCTGTGGGAGTAACTTTGTATCAGATTCGTGGTGTGTTTTGTTTTGGTCACTGATCCTGGACCTGGCGCTAGCGGTGCACGGATACACCTTGATCCCCCAGCCTAAACCGAGACCGATGGAATGGACCATGCCGGTGTCCAAAGCCAGCTAGCTACTAGGCTCCCCGTTTCCATTTCCATGCTGGGGCACCTCTGCCTGCGCAAGCTGCCCGGGCTCTTGCTTGCTTCGCTGTGAAGGACAAGGACTGGACGGACGCCATGGCAATGGCAGGCCCCTTGATCGGTCCGTGGGTCGGCGTCGTGACAACAAGGCCTCACAAAGCAAATGCAAAAAACTTTGCTTGCCTTTTCGTTTGAAAAGGCGACAGCCAAGCCTCCCAAGCCAAGGAGATCCAGAGGAGCGACAAAGCTTTGCTTGCTTTGCAGCCTCGTAAAACCCTTGCCAAGCAACAAACCCACCACCGATCCCGATCCTCTCACTCCCTTCCATTTCCAGCCATGGCCATGGCGCCACCGCCGTCCTAGGCCATCCTCCGCACCGCCGTGCGCGTCTCCGACGACGCCGACCTCCCGGACATCTCCCTTGTGCTCGCCGCGCCTCACCCACCTCACCGTCTCCACGCGCGTCTCCCCAGCCGACCTAGACCCGGACGCGAGGATCCGCTCCCCGCACGTCCTCGCCGCCGACCCCTCGGGCCTCCTCCTCACCATCATGCCTCCGTCCCTCTCTGAGAAGGAACCCACCGAGGAGCGCATCCACCGCGGCCCCGACGGCGTCGAGCACACCATCCCATCAGCTACATCCCCGTCGAGTATCATCACCTTGTTTATTACATAGCGAACCAATATTTATTACAGAGTCTGGCGCACAAACAAATAGATAACTAATATATCCTTATTGCGGAAGCTTTCCATAGAGACACGTCGACTGGTGAGCACCAAGCCTAGTACTCATCGTGATAGCTCTCATTCCAACCTTCATCTGTTACCCATCCGGGATTTTCCAAAAATTGAAAATAAAGCAAGTGTAAGTACACAACCGTACTCAACAAGCATAACATGGGTTAATGAGGCTCAAATAAGCTGACACTGTTTGACTGCATTTATCTTTTATAAGTTAATCAAGTTGAGCAATTAAGTAGCACCAAGGTAGCAGGTATTTCCCAAAACCATCATGATCAATGTAACATAAACGAATAGTAAGCATAACAGCAAATGAATGAATTTTTTAGCATGACAAGAGAGATCATCATTAGTGTAAGGATTCCAAGGCCGCTCGTGTCCTTGAGCAAGGCTAGTATACCAGTTTATTAAACTCTGCGCAGAGGTGTACACTTTCACTGTGAGTCATGATTTACCCTTTCGCCCGAGGCGGCCAACCTCTTAGCCCACTACCAAGGAAGGCTGGTAGGGTTTACTATGAAGCCTTTCAAAGGTTTATCTAACATGTTAGGGCCACTGAGGTTTCTGTGCCCTCCGAATGTAGTATCCCCTTTCTGATGGCACACAACCGCAGCCTATACACATGCAGACAGAGGGTCCAACTACACCCAACCCAAAACACAACCCCCTTGCGCCATTAAGGGAACCGCTAGCAAGCTAGAAAAGGTCCTCATACTGAGCTAAAGCCAGAGCCATATAGCCCTCACAGCTGTACTGTAAATCCCGGAGGTTCAGTTACTGATTAGCTCTCAGGTTGTTAAAAGTCATTATTACTGTTCATGATATAATTACTCATCAAGCCACAAGATCATGATATTCATTAAGCACTAGCATCATAGCTACCCAATGCAACCCAAAGGTATCAAGGAATCAAGATAATAATATCTAGTTATAATCTCTAGGGTCATCAAGTGGACTCATGCAAATGCAGTGTTTATTTAGTGTATGGGTAACAAGAAAGATCCATGCTATACTTGCCTTGATTCACAAAGTCCTGCTGGTCCTGTTGATCCTCAAAGTAGCCTTGTTCAACAAAACCCTCACCGTCTGAACTCGACATTAACAATCAACACCAGACAATCCAATCGAGCAAACATACACGAAGCAGACAAAGAGTTATTAGAGGAACAGTACACCAATGTCATCAAAATAGAATAAAATGTTTATAAAACTATTCTACTCGTTGCTACGATCACACAGACGTCAAGTTCACCAAAAACGGAGTTATAACGGCGAAGTTATGAATTTTCAAAGATTTTCTATATACAAATAAATACATTATATATAGACTAAAAATATAAAGTTTTCAAAATAGTTCAACAGTAGCACCACTACGTAGATTATGAAATTATGAATCTAACGGAATTTGAACGGACCAAATCGGAGTTAAAACGCAAAAGATATAAGCTTTTAAAGATAATGGCAAAACTGTAAATAGATAAAAGCGTATTCTGAAACTGGAAGGAGGAAATACGTTTTCCAGTGAAGAAAACGTATTTTGCAAGCTGTTACAAGAAAAATACACTTTCCAATGGACAAAGCGTATTATGGATCTGTTAAACAGAAAATACGCTTTCCAGCAGAGAAAACGTATTCTGTCAAGAGCGCCAAGGGCTCTTAACAGATTAAGCCAAACGGCAGGGGGTTATCTGCAATTTCGCCAGCCGAAGGGTTATCGGCTATTTCTGGCCGTCCGTTTCACGATGAACGGCTAAGATCGGTTACGGGGGTCGGCCTCGCGGGGACGACGCCCGACACGGCGGCGGCCATCGCCGGCGGTGTTGGTCAAACTCGTGACTCCGGCCACCAAAACGGACGCGGCTGGTACCGTTCGAAAGCGGAGCTCACGCCGCGCTCACCTGGCAAGAAGATGGAGACCGAGGCGAAGCGAGGACGGCGTGCGGCTCGGAGAGGCGGACGGCGGCCGTCTGCGAACGGCGAGGGCTCAAGTTAGATAAAATTGAACCAGAAGGAGCACACCACGATTCTCAGGAGGTCGAGGCGATGCTTGCCGTCTCGTTGATGGCGAAGATGACCCGAGGACTGCGGCCAATTTCTTGCTCCGGCGGAATTTTGGCGGCGGCTAGGGTTTCGGTGTCGCGGCTCGACGAACAAGCGAAGGCGGCTGGCGCTAGGGTTTTGGGCGGAGTCCCGACGCGGATTAAGGCTTAAATAGCCTGGGCAAGCGATGCGAGCGAGCGTGGCACGGAGTCGGGGTCGGTGTGGGTCAGATTCGGCGTCCCGACTCGGTGTCGAGCCGGAGAAAGAAGGAGACGGGGCGGGGCCCGCTTGCCAGCGACAGAGAGAGGAGGTGACGCGAGCGCGGTCGGCCGACGCGGTGCGGCGTGCTCGATAGGCCGCGGCCTGTCGGCCCAACATGAAGAAGGGCGCGCGCGGCTTAGGTGGCTTGCTGGGCCGGGAAGAGAAATGGGCCAGCGCAGGTGAAGACGGCCACCGGGCCAGAGCTGGGAAACGGAGCAGGCCGCTGGCTGGGCTGCTCGGGCTGTTGGGCCAAAGGGAGGAAAGCAGGAGAGGGAAAAATAAGTAGTTTTTCATTTATTTGAACCCTTTTCAAATGCAAATTCAAATATATTTAAAATCCAAATTAAATTCAACCATCGCACAAGCAAGAAAAAATACACCAGCATAAATGCTCAAGCAAGTTTCTACCATAGTTCAACTTCTTTTTCATTTAAACATTTATTTTACCTAAATATTTATTCACCAAAAATTTATTTTGACTATTTTTCGAAATCTCGAAAATCTAGGGTGTTACAGCCACGCTCCACAGCTTCTCGTCCCACACCGGCGCCTGGGTCACCAAGGTCGTCCGCAACCCGCTCCCGCGCTGGATCTGGACGTTCCGCCACGTCGTCTCCCACGGCGGCAAGCTGTGGTGGGTCGACACCGCCGCGGGGCTCCTCGCCTGTGACCCCTTCGCCTACGCCCCGGACATGGCCTACGTCCCGCTCCCCAGGCCCAGGGACGACGACGAGGAGGAGGACGACGCTGCATCCCGCTGCGCCTGCTACTACTGCTCCGAGAGAATGATCGCCTCCCGCCGCGTCGTGCAGCTCAGCAACGACAGCTTCCGCTGCGTCCACATCACCCCCGCGCGCCACGGCGCCGCGCCCACCGTCACCATGCGCACGCTCGCCAACCCGGAGAGGCCCGACTGGACGCTCGACTACCAGGTGTCCTTCGCCGACATCTGGGCAGACCACACCTACAAGGCCGCCGGGCTGCCGGATCGTCCACCCCACCAACCCCGACGTCCTCTACTGCTTCCTCGACGGCTACCTCTTCGGCGTCGACGTGCGTGCCAGGAAGGTGGTCCAGTGCGAGGCTCACGGGATGGTCCAAGACAGCGTCTCTTCCTCCTCGGTTCTCGCCTGCAAGCTGCCACCCGGGCACACAGCCGCCGCCGTCGCCGCAGCTGCAGTCGCAGCCCCAGGTATGTAAACACGAATCCGCCCCCAATTTAATTACGAAGTACAGTACTTGGCTTGCCCGATCAAACACGATATGCTCTGCTACTAGATGTTTCCTCAAATTTACTCCAATCCATCACTAGTTGCATGCGTATGGATCATCATGCATGTTGAACAACCTGCAGTCCTGCAGTGCTACACTGCTACCAGTTACTACCTGTTACAGATGCACATGTTGCAAGTGAATGCATTTCAGTAGAAATACAATTAAGGTAAATCTTTTAGTGTTGATGTTTACTAGAGGAGTGGTTAAGGTCTAGTGGATGATATGGCTTTGGAGTTAGGAGTTCCTGTTTCTACTAGACAAGGCAAACTGGAAGTGTTTGCTTCTCTTCTAGGTGCAGTTTGATCAAACTTAAACTTGTTTCTCATCCCATATAAGGTCGCCATAGTTCAAATCGACTGTGCTTCTTACTGCCATTTCAAGACGTTGTTACTAGATCTACAACTACAATATGGTATATATAGATCACATTTATGATGGACACTTTGTTGGTTTGAAGTTGGATAACCGTGTATTTTCAATTTCTAACGCTGTTAGTAAGCAAGCAATGTATATTGTCATAATAAAATTTTTCATATCTTGACAAGTTGAATTCCTTCAATCCAATCCATATACACTCATGTAATTTACACTTTTGAATTTTGATGATTATTATGCCATCTAGCCAGACATTTTTGGTACACTAATGATCTCTGACTTAGACCATGTTCAGTTGCTATGGAATGACCGCCTGGATAGATTCCAACCGGATTTTCGTTGTTAATTTGAATAACCATCATCAACAGGAACGGTTCCAGGACTGGCTCCGGAACAACCGAACGTGCCCTTAGCTGTTACTTCCATGGATTGTTGATGATGATTCCAAATGTTTGGCGTCACTTTTTTGTTTCTAATAAAATCAAACTGTGGCATTAACCTAATATTCCTTCTGGGATAGATTACTGTAGTTGTAGTTTTCTCAACATATCTGTTGAAGTAAGTTATGCGGTAGTCGGTTCTAAGAATAATGTTCTCTGTCCTGTCGGCTATGCTATACTGCACACTCTCCA
>CM041632.1:64013888-64045936 GCA_023333625.1 Bothriochloa decipiens
AATAATGTTCTCTGTCCTGTCGGCTATGCTATACTGCACACTCTCCATTCTCCAAATTGAGATTCTGCTTGGAGTAGTTTTCTTTTGTATGTAAATGTGCTTGGATGGGTTAAAAGGATGATGATTAGGCATGTACAGAAGTGATAACTGAAGTAGTAGTACTTCTCTACTATGCGTAGTGTTTAATTCCTAGTTTTGCTTTCAGCATCTATAGTCTCAATGTCTTATTCTCTAAATGGATTACTATTTCCTGTGTTTTTGAAGGTTTCGGTGGGGATGACACTACCAATGCTACAAATGATGAGACCACAACAGCAGCATCAACTTGAAGTGCTGATATTGAGGGTAGTGGTTTACCTTTTTTGGCAGGTGAGGTTAAGTTGTTCATGGTTGTCTTGAGGATGGATGAATGCAACAAAACGTCTTACCTTTAGGAAGCAATTTGGGACCGGCATCAAGTAGCTACCAGACGCGTGTTAGGATGTGGCATCATGTTCCATGGCCAGAACGCATGCTCGGTGTTTAGTAGTAGTTTGGATCTAGTTTATCGCTCATGTCAGGATGAGAAATGGACAAGAGAATTGGATCTTTTTAAGCTTTCTTGTTTGGATGTCAGAGTGGTATGCACTATCAGACCGCAAGACAATTTCAGTATTCTGTCTCTATCGAATGAATATCATAATTATGGGGGGAGAATTATAGTTGCTTTTGGCCTAATATTTGTTATCCCATTCTAAGGGCGTTTTTTAAGTACTATTTTTAGGAGAGAGATGGATTTTTATTTTCTTTATTCGATCCGCATGCGTTGGCGTACTCCTGCTAATGGGGCGGAGCTTGACGAATTTTTTGGGCTGGTACTAAAACGGGTACTCGGACAGGTTAGGGCGCTGTGGTCGCAGATCGGCGCGTACGTCACAGACCAACTTACGTGTTGACTAAAGGTTAGGACGGGTTGGGGCCTTTGAGACAATAAAATGGATCGGACCGGATGATAAATAAGGCTTTTGAGATATGAGTAGGGACGGGTTTGAGACGGGTTCAACCCCATTATTAGGCCTACGTTAGCGAGTTTGGTCCATAGCATCGGTCAAGCCTATAACCGCACAGTTTATCTGGTTACCCCATGGCAAACTAAGGGAAATTTATGGGAATGAGAGGAGGAGTTGAGGAGATTGACGCCGTTTGACAAAAATGCTTAATTACCGGCCGGGCCCCACCGTCAGCCCAAACAAACGGAACGAAAAGGAGACCTCGTCCCTTTCCTTGATCTTAAAATCCCCGTCCTGTCCCCTTCCCTTCCCTTCCCCTCCATTCTCCAGTCCAGTAACCATGGTGTCCTTTTCGCGATTGGGCCATTCTCCCTCTGATGAATCTGATCCGTGGGTCATCCTCCGCACCGTGCCGCCGCGTCCACGCCCACGATGGCGACCTCTCCTTCGAGATCGCCGACCCGCCGCACCTCAGCTCCCTCAGCGTCTCCACCCGCGTGTCCCCCGCGCCCCTGAGCCCGCCGGCGCCGCGGGCCACCAGCAGCGTCAACAGGGACAGGGACCCTCGGATCATCTCCGCCGACCTCTCCGCCAGCCTCTTCCTCACCATCACGCCCAAGCCGCACCCAACCTGCACTGCTTCTCGTCCCGGACTGGCGTCTGGGTCACCAAGGATGTCAACATTCGGGGCCCGCGCCCGCGCCGCGCCTGGACCTTCAGCGACGTCATTGCCAATCATTGCGCACGACGGCAAGCTCTGGTGGGTGGACACCAGCACCAGCACCACCAAGGGTCTCCTCTACTGCGACCCCTTCGCCGACCAGCCGAGCATGTCCTTCGTCCCCTTGCCGAACCACGTCGCCGAAATCGAAGCCAGAGCAGAAGCCACATCGTACGACCGCGTGCAGGTCGCCGACGGCAATCTCCGCTGGCTCCATGTGTTATGTGATCTTGACGAGACGGTGGACGAGGCTCCCATTCTGAATGGCGCGCCCCTGCTCTATTTCTATGCGCTCCTTGGTGATGGTGGGGACGACGACGGCTACCGCTTGGATTTCGAGCTGATCCCGCACTGGAGCGGTAGTTTCTCTTTGTGCTTCATCTCGGAGTCGGACACCTTCCAGAGGGCTGCCATGCCCAAGGACGAGCATCCCCGGCTCGCGCTCATCGACCCCAACGACACCGACCTCCTCTACTTCTTCCTCGGCGACTATATCTTCGGCTACGACATCTTTAAGAATGTGGTGCTGGGGTACGCACGCCACGGTATGGACGTGTCTTCGTCGTCCTCCCTTCTCGCTTGGAAGCTGCCGCTCGCGCTCGCCGTCGCCGCACCCGCAGCCCGCAGGTACTCATCTATTCTCCGATCAATCGATTTCGTCACTGTTTCAGTCCCCTTTCATTTCTGTCTCTGCATGCTGTGCCTGTGCTTTGATATAGTACCTGAACGTGCACAAATATATATCAATTGTTTTGTGCTTTAGTCGCATGCAGGTAGATTCATACTCATGTCACCTTCAGCTATATATGCCCTCTTAAATTAGACATTATTCGTTCATTGTTAAAAAATAGACATTATTCCTAGCATTACGTTTGATTTGGCTTTTCTTGAGTCCATGCATGAAGGATCAAGCTCCGATAGTCTGATCTGATCCATTCATGCCCCACAGAATTGTGTGAGATGGCGTGGTGTGCTAATTATATATCCAAAATGCAGGGGGGCTGTTTTGCTAGTTTAAATTTTGCTCTCTTCATATCTCTTAGCCTGCGTCAACTGCTGGGAATGTGATGATCCTTGTTTGAAGGGACTAACGTGTAGTGTTGCATGTTGTCTTCTAACTGATTCTGTATATGCACATGTTTTTGAGTTGCTATATATATTCACTGTCAAGTTCATTTGTTCATTACTACTGCGGTCGTCGTTTCTTTGGAACCGATCAGCTTAATTCAAGACCGAGAATGAAATAAAGACTTGTTTTAGTAGAGGTTCTGAACGGTTCTGAACTTTTGAAGATAGGTTCGGGTATAGAGCGAGTCTGCACAGGCGCATGTCCTGATCTCTCATTCAACTACTAATATATACATATTTCTCGTTGGAAGTTGAGTGTTCTAATTCCTGAAACATCACTTGTTTAATTATTTTGACTAGCAGTAGGCATATACATACTTGTTATGTGTCGCACAATGTTTTTGCCTGCTTAATTATATGAAATCTAATTACTATAGTCATGCATGTAGATTTATGGCACAGCTATCCATTTGCAAGCTTCACTCGAACTATGTAAATAGTGTGTAGGTTAAACTTATCTTCTCAAACAATACTATTATAAGAAAAGCGTGGTGTCTATTCTTGCTTCTATGTGAAATATGTGTTTGTATGGCAGTCGACTGCTGGAGACATGCATGATTGATGAGTACATTTGATCATGTCGACTGCTGGAGACACAATATTTGGGATTGGGAGGCCTTTTGTATATGCGGCCATTGGCATGCGGCATAAACCATCCTTTTGTCTTATTAGCCGGCCTTATTAGAATTCAAAAAGCTCATCCATTTGCGCTCGATCGTTCTTATCTTGTAAAAATCAAAGAAATGGGCTAAAGTCGTATTGGTGTTGACTACTAACATGTGGTGTGGCATCCATCTGCTGTGGTGATTTCAGGTATGGCAAGCGTCCTAACAATTGCAATGGTGGTGCGAGTTCAGGAAAGAGTCGTCTGCGGACAGCCGGCAGGGTAGAGGATTAGTCTGACGACTGCAATTCTGCAAACTAAACTAAGGAGTGTAACTAGAATTTCGATCGATAATAATCTTCTTCAATTGCCTGAAAGCACGCCAGGAGAGGATGCTATGTTTCTGATGATGTTTCTTACAAATCTGTTTGATAGATGCTGAGCCGTTTTGTGCGACGCACGTTTGGTTTTAGTTTTTGAGACAATGTACCTAGATGATGCATGGAACTCGCTGCGGCTTGTGGTGCACAGATAAATTAAGGGTTATTTGCTCTGCTCATGCATACATATGCATGTTAAGTCCCGCGCGTGCGTGCTTTGATGCGAATCATGATGATCATCTCCCGGCCTTGATTTTTACTGTCCACGTTCACAACACTCATCGCATATCTGGATACTATATTTGATCTGATTCATTGATTGATTGGTGTTTCTGAGAGGAGGCCAAAACGACCTACAAAATGAGACAGAGGTTTGACTTTTACGGTACATGTATTTTGCTATGTACCTAGATAAATAATATGTCTAGATACATAGCAAAGTGAATACATCAAAAAATCAAAGTAAACTATAATTTAAAATGAAAGGAGTAGTATATACATATACTAGTATAATGCCCGTGCTAACGCCACGGCTATATCTTGGAATGCACGCGAAAACAATAAGTGTTTTTTTTTATAATAGCTATATTTTTACATAATTATATTTAAACATGTATACATTTCAATAAACACTTGTGCATAAGGTGGCAGTGAGCATGTGAGCAGCGCAGGGGCTGGCCGCGGGGGTGACCATGGCCCATGGCCGAGGTCCTGGCGCCGGGGGCGATCCTACCAAACAGCCGTGAAATCAAGAAGGCGTTAGTAGTTGGACAAAATATATTATTGATCATAACTGGGTGGTCCAAAATAAACCATCCAAACACCGTATAAACCCACCCAGTAAATAAACAAACTTCAAAAATAAACATAACTGGGCGGTTGTAGTAGTATAGGTCACCAGTTCACCAGCAGCATATCACCCGCTTATCACCCGTCCAGCTTCATAGAGGACCATGTGCTGAAGCATGTGTGACAGAGACTCATTCCCCTCTTACTGTCCAAAAAAGGTGTTGTATTCTCATCTTTTATCCATCAGCCAGGAAAAAATAGTCAATCGGCAACTTATCTTAATCTGCTGTTGGCAATACAACTCATTACAATCGGTCAATTTATAGTAGAGATCAGTTAGCGCACGCCTACTTTGCTGATTTTCTCATGAAATAAATTCAGTAAGGTAACTACTTCCTTTTGAAATTCAGTCATAACATATAAACCTTGAAGAACATTCTGAACACAGCAGATGACAAGGCATTAGCAGAGGAAAGAGATCACCAATATTGTGGATGTGACTGTAAGAATGACAGGAAAAGATAATCGAGGTATCATGACCCTTCAGAAGTTGTTTGTGCCTATATCATCATGTACATTTGCATTTTTTTTTTAAAAAGCGCCAAAGGTATGCATGTAAGTCACTACCTCCACAATACTCCAATATGAGATATATCCTACAGAGAAAAATTAACCTATGTTCCACAAAAATCTAGCTTCCAGAAAACAAATTAACCAAGCTAAAGCCCACATAGCATTTCAAGAAATCATTTGCCCATCGAAAATTCAGGGCAAGGCATCAGCTGGTGAGCGAACATTCAGACATGGTATCTTTTGCTTATAGTTCATACGTACCTAAAAGTCTCCTTTTGAGTTGCTGCTATGCCATCCCAACTGCATTGTGGTCTATAGATGAAAAGAATAGGTTTCAGTTTTGCTGACCAGTGAGTAAGGTAGTGTTGAACCCCATTTAGATAGCTTCAGCATCAAGTTTCGAGGCAGGATAAGAAACAGCCTGGTAGCATTCTTATAACTCAGCTCTGCCAATTCTGACTGCCATTTCAAGGAGTGATGCGACATACTTACTTTAAAAACATTCAAAATTTTCTCATCCCATTATTGCTTATATGAAATAAACATGCCTATTTTTTAAGTAGGAAATCTCAATGCTTGAAACTGGTACTGGATTGTTTCAGCAATTTAAACAAAAATGACATAAGTATTGTTAATTTACAATTATGCTCTTCAAATTGCACAGAGGAATGAGAGCAAGCATATTTTGTTGTATACTTTTTCTTTCGATTCTTGATTTTGCCTCCGAGACTACTTTATTGTTTAAAAAGCACATGAACACATTTCACAAAAGAGTTAGGAAAAAGCTTCTCCAAAGAAATTCTAGCCAAGTGCATCCAGCAAGTGAATCACAGTTTTGAACAAATGAACCAACAAATACTGATGTATGTATGAATCGGCTAATAACCATCTCGACATACTGCTCCCTGGTGACAAGACCGATTGTTTCCTTCTTAAATGTAGTCTCAAGAATCTGGATGGAACATCAATTGAATTCAATTTACACCGTTGTATCATGCGTGCATAGGTACTGTCTGAATTCAATTTGAAGCACCGCAACAGCAATCCAATAAGCTGCTGTGAGGAAATCCAACAGTAATCAGTTACAATCCCCGAATTTTTCTGCTTCCCAGTGCTGACAGAGAAATTATTGCAACAAAATCAGAAACTATACTAAATGATACTTCCCTGCTCACCGTGCACGATCGTCGTCCCCGAGCCGCCCGTGCTTGGGAGATGGTGTACAAGCATGCTACGTGGCTATAACACTGCTGGCTAAGCCCTGGTCGAGACCCGTTGTAGCCTGCCCTCGTCGCTCCTCGCTCGGCCGCCGGCGCCAGGCACAACGACCGGCAGCCCTCCCTCAATACGGGTTTTCCGGTAGCCGCTCAGCCCAAGATCCTGCACACTCGGCACTGCGGAGTTCGGTCAACGCCTTGTCGGCACACCCTCGCCTCGCCAAAGCCCGTCGCCGCTCGTTCGCTAGGGTTTGGCAATTTGGGATTGGGAGGAACAAAAGCCAGGGGCGATTTGCGGTTACCTGGCCGCCATCGCGGAGCTCGTCCTCGAAGCAAGATGCCTCCGTCTCGTACCGGCGTGTGACCATGGCGGCGGCCGGCGAGGCCGCGGGTGCCGGTGCCGATGGCACGCGGACAGGGCCATAGCGGCGGGCGGACACGGGAGATCGCGCACGCACATGGATAGCGGCGGCCGGCGAGGCTGCAGTTGCCAGTGGCGCGCGGTGAGGGAGGACGGACCCAAACCCTAGCACGGGCGCCGCTGCGGTCGTCTGGCATTTGCTGATCGTGGAAAGTAGAAAAAAGGAGGAATTTTTTTTTTTTGGTGGATGCCGCACTCGAACCCGCGGCGTCGGGCCAGGGCCGCGCGAGCGTTGGCGTGGGCGTGGGAGAGTGGAAAGCTGAACCACGTTTTTAATTTCAGCTGTTGCATTGGTGATAGCTATGTTGTGATTCGTTGATCTTAAAGGAGAGAATTATTTAAAGAAATTTTTAATTATAGTAAAAATATGATATGATTATGACTTTTTATGTTGATCCAAAATATTTAGAATATATTACTCCGTATTCTTTTTTGGTTGTGTACTTCTTTCTTGTTTTTTTAAAAAAAACAGGAACATACGTTTCCATTTTCCATTAACAATTGGCTTCAAGCTTATCGCTGGAGACCAAATGTATTACAAAGTTCGGTGCATGACTCATGAACTCTTGTGAGTCAGCGGATAAATACTTCTTTCTTGTTGAGATAGTAGAATAATAAATCCTCCTACTTATTAGGTATGGTATGGCGGCGCTATCTTTACTGAACACAACAGTCTTTTTTTAGAAACCGGGTAGATATTTCATTTATATTCTTGGTGATTACAGCCCATATTACAAAGACATTCTTCAAATGAACAAAAATTACAATCAAGTCCTTGTAATCCTCTCCGGTCTTCCTCGCCACCGGCGACTAGAATCCACGACCTGAGGCCGGCCTCCTTCCCGGCGAAGAAACAAAGTTTGTAGTTGCCGTCTTGAGCAGCATATCGAAATCGACATACTTTGTTATCATCGAACGATCCGGCTGTAGAAGATGGCCGACGGCCATCACATCGTCGGGCTTTGAGGATCCAGACGCTCCAAGAACCGCCAGAAGCTCCAATCCGCCGGACGACGAAGAACCCTGAAGGAGAACTGAACCACCAAGACAGGTGGTAACTAGCCAACCCGATTTAATCTCGCGTTGGTAAACATACCTCTCAAGATCAACGATGACAAGAGAGAGACAAAAGAACCCAACGAGATATGGAGCTCCAGGTCCAGGGAAGACACACTGTTCCGGCTCATCACTGGCACCTGAAGACTCACCGGCGAGGCGGAGAAAAAGCCGGAGAAGCTTATTCCATGGACGCAATGCCGCCTTCACCCGGCAAGCACCGCCTGGACCTGCTACCGCCTGCGACCCGCTCGCCAACGCGTGGGCCGCGCAGCATAACGCAGCACTGTAGTTGCTCGTCAACTGCACCTTCCTCCAGCTCGACCTCTACACGTTCGCCGCCTTCGTCGATGACGCACCAGCAGCAGCTGCTGCGAGGCAACGCCGGAGAGGTTCACGGAGCCAAGGCGGCCATGCTGCGAGAGCTTCAACGTCGACGGCGACTGCGGGCAGCAAGACGACACTAACTCTAAATTTAGCAAGACGGCGACTGCGAAATCGCCTCCGCTGCGCCCTTCTGTACTTTAGCAAGGGGAACGACGGGAGGATTCTAGAAGGGGTGGAATGCCTGGGTGCTCGTTACTGAACACAACAGCTAGCGGCAGGAGAAAATGCCTCCGGGCCGGGGCAGTGTAGTAGTGTGTCCGGCCCGTTTGAGTCTGTCCTATGATATAGGACAAGCCTGCCAGGCCGGGCTAGTCTGTGCCTCCTGTTGTTGGGTCGCATGGCCGATGCCAATCGTAGAAGCATTTCCATGCCGCATTCCTGCTTTTCCCTCATGCATTTCGCACAAATACTTCATGCCACCCTGACATACCTATTACAAAAGGGCGATTACTACATCTTCATTTTAAATTGTGAATCGTTTTAACTTTTTTTTGAAATTTATTACGAGTATGTATCTAGACAACATTATATCTATATACACAACAAATGCGCTTTTGGACAGGTTTATATGCTGAAGTAGATAGAGAAATACTCATGTCAACACCATGCGGCGAGAGGCGAAGGACCTGCGAAGAAACAAGGACGCGCGCGGTCTATAAGAAACTGTTGTTTCATGTTAACTTTTCCGTAATGAGCTCTCATGCTTGGTTTGCTCGATCTCCCTAAATACTCTGTCTCTCTATTTAGAACTGTTTCTATGTACGTGGTTTCTGGTTTCTTATCTTCTTTAGCTTTCTGACTCTGAGACAGAGGGCAGGTTAGCTAAGAGTCTTAGCTCTGTGTCTTTTCTTTTCTGTCTATCTGAATGAACTTTTGTTTTCTCTATAAAGGAAAAAAAAAGGACCTGCTTACTCATCTTGTCTCTTTATTCATTTCGTAATAATACAATACTTTAGTATCTATACCTAGCGTGGTAATAAATTTACCAACTATAATAGCATTGCAGTGGGTGGGTTCTTAATATATGTATTTAGTAGAAACCATAGTTTAAGCTTATAGATATAGCTCTTTGTTTTATTTCTTTGCGTTAATTATGAATCTATATTTTTTATTTGTATTTTTTGTTTTTTAGTTGTTACAATTTTTTATTCATGTGTTAAATTGAAAATATAGATCCTAATCCCAAACTACGTTTTACTGTGACAATAGCACATAAACAATAATTAATTGTAGGCTGCAACATGAGACTAAATTAAACAAAGCATATATCATAATTATTTTGTACCAAATAAATACAGAGAACAATCATGCATATATGCACAATACAATACTTGTGCAAGCTACACGTACTGTTGTTGTCTTTTAGTTGAGGCAAGAAATTTGCTGCTCTCTACTAAGAAAGCTAACAAGTACACTCATAAATAAATAAACATACGGGTAGCAAGAACAACACAACTAACTACATGTGATCTATTATTAATTATATTTTGACGCAAATATATCTGTAGAAATACTGCGTGCATATATATATGTATACATATATACTTTGCACGTAGTAGTAACAGACTAACAGGCTATAGCGCTAATCATTAATAAGATCCGATCCGGAGTACGTAGTTGACACGTCGGATCGATGGCAACGGCCGGGAAATGGCAGCATGCAGCTAGCAGGTAGCGAGCGTCAACGAACATAGACCTCGCTCCAGCATGATGATGGAGTGGAGCGATCGAGCACGAGGTAGACACAGGCCAAGGTAGGACCCAGCAGAGTAGCTAGGAAGCTAGCTAGAACACCTCGTCGGTGTCAGATATGGAGAAACACGTGGGCTCAGGCGACGATATGCTGTGTTGTTGGTTTTCATGCTGGGCGTCGGCGTCATGGCCCCTGCTGAACATCGTCGTCGTCATGTAGTTGGCACGCTTGCTGCTGGGCTGCAGGAGGTAGAGCTCGTCGATGGCCTGGAACGACAGGTTCCTCTTGATGGACTCCAGCACGGAGACCAGCCCATGGTGATGGTGGTGGGTGTGCGGCGGCGCGGCGTTTTGGGAAGCGCCGGGCACGGGCACCATGCCGCCGTGGCCCTGATCATGGTGGGCGGACGGGGAGCCCCCGAGCCCGCTGCTGGCTGTAAAGTACTGCAGCAGGTCGTCTCCTCCGTCGACGTCGTCGTTGTTGTTCCAGTCGATGACGACGTCGCCAAAGCCGCTGCCGGCCCCACCCGCGTCGGGCACTAGTACCTCCCTGCAGTGCGCTGCTGCTGCTGCTGCTGCTGTGGCCATCTCCATCTTAGCGCGGTGGTGGTCTGTGCTGGCGTTGGCCGGAACGGCGGCGCGGGTGGCCGGTCCCTCGGAGGTGTCGTCCATGTCCGCGGGGCCCATGAAGGCGCCCTTCTTGCGGACGCGGCAGAGGACCCAGTCGTCAAGCTGCACGCAGGCAGGCATCCTCACTGGTTAATACACCATGCAACCATGCATGAAGATGAAGTGCATATATACACATGCATATACCCTCATGGAGTTGGCGCCGGCGGCGGGCCTGGCGAGCACGGCGGCGGCGTCAGTGTCGAGGAGGCGGTACTCGTGCATGACCCACTCCGTCTTGGTGCCCTTGGGGGAGCGCCCCTGGTAGAAGACGAGCGCCTTCTTGACGCCCAGGCAGTGCGCGCCGCCGGCCGCCAGGATGGGCTTGTCGGTGCCGGTGGCCTTCCAGTAGCCGGACCCCGCCGTGCGGTTGGGGCGGGCGCCGTTGGGGTACTTGCGGTCACGAGGGCTGAAGAAGAACCACTCGCCCTCGCCGAACATGGCCTTGTCTGCATGCGTTTGCGTACGTGGATCAGTCCATGTATTATGTATAACGCCCACCACGCAAAAGTCTAAGTATATATACTAATACTGTCTGTATCTATACTAATGCACTTATCATCCGTCGAATCGAAATACTAAAAAGTCATCAACGGCGCGCGGCGTCATCTATCATCTCGTATTATCTCCTGTGTCCGTGCATAGTTTGTATCTAGCGGACACGACAATGAGAAGAGGCGCTGCTGCCAGTGATATACTTCCCTTGTTCTCAACGGCCACCACCTAGCTTGAAATTTCCCATAAGAGATCGAATAAATATTAAAGGAATAAAAGATATATGTGCATCCATCGTCTAGAGGTAGCTAATTTCACCGACCAACCGCGAACGAAATGACAGGCGAACGAATGGTCTGCTGACGGCGGATCGAGTATATACTTTGCTTATATGGAAGTTAAGATGATTCGGCCGGCTCATGGATTGTATGCTGATGAGCAGCTAGGTACGTAGTAGCTAGAGGACGACAGTGGACTCACCAGGGAGGTCCCAAGGGTCGAACTTGTAGATGTCGACGTCGGCGATGATGGAGGTGACGGAGCTGGCGGTGCCGGCGATCTTCTTCTTGAGGTAGCAGACGATGATTTCCTGGTCCGTGGGCTGGAATCGAAAGCCCGGAGGAAGATGGCACCCGCGGAACACCAACGACGACGATGAACCTCCTCCTCCTGCTGCGCCTTCCATAACTATCTATATATATGACCTGTCTGTCTATATCTATCAGGATTCAGGACTATTATTCAGGCTTCAAATAAAGAGCAATAAGCTAATAGCTTATTAGCTTGCGTTGCTCCAACTAAGCTAGCTAGAGAGAGTATCTCTAGCTACCTTTAAAAGGGTATACTAGCAGCTACAAGCTAGATGCAACCTTTTGAGCTCAGTATGCTAAGAGGAAGTGATATATATAGGCCTTCCCGTGGCGTGTGCCGCCGAGATTCCTACTGCATACGCTACCGGCGGCCGGGGACAACATAAACATACACGTGCACATCCAGCCATCATCGACCGGCCGGCCGGGTACGGTGCCGATCGATAAACGGATCGGATCCGATCCATTTCATGATGGATCGGTTCTGTTCAGACTTGGGAGAGACAAGTGCATCATATCTATCGCAAGCAGCAGCAGGGTCCGATTTTGCTGATGCCCAAGAGTTCGTCAGTCTTCCATAAAATGTTGACTCGCTACCCCCGGTTCCTATGTGCAGCGTGCGCCAACAGTACGGACGCCGTCCAGATACATGTCGTTTCTTGAGCATAACATCCTCCTCTATGCTCTGCTGTAATGTTCTGTATATGCTGCTCTGTAATGAGCTGTAAGACTACTGCTTTAAATTATATATATTATAGTAATATAATCACAGTAGGGGCAAGCGCCCCTGTGCTGCTTTCATAAAAAGAAAAAGTATATGTGTCAATGTGTGACAGCGCCGTACTGTGTGTAATTAAGTCGAACAAGATACCATCGTCTCATCCAAGAGAACATCGGTATGTGTAGATGATCCGCACGCACCCGAAGCTCAAGATGCTTGATCGATGTGCTCCTCTCGTAAGCACATATACCGCCACCCAAGTTGCTCTGTTCGTGTGCGCACACTTTGCAACAAAAGAAACACACACACACACAAACAAGATGCTTGATCGATGATATATATTACATCCATGCATATATTGGTCGTCTGAACCTCTCAACAAGAGATGATGTAACATTTAAAAAAACAAGAGATTTTGTATACATTATAGGTATAAAAAGATTATATTGTGGCCACCTCACCTCACCGGCCCACATGCTCATCTCGTCAAACCATCATATCTCGACTTATCGTAAAGGTTAATTAAGGTCTTGTTTCGATGCAAACTGTCAGTATTGGATAAATACGATATATGGTTTTGCAAAATGCTTTAGTTTCCAAAATCTTCAAGGTGTTTGGTATAGACAACCAAAGGCGGTGCCCCTTAGGCTTATCTCATACACATAAAAAGAAGAAGAAAAAACAAGATTGTAGAGAATGCACAAGAGAGGATCAATGGAGAAACAAGTAGAGGTGATTCCAACAAAGTCTCTACATCTACCAAGCAAGTATATAGAGCAAAACTGGTTTTTGGTACACCTATTAAATCTTGGTTATCGCCCTTATAACAAATATAGCCGATGGATTATAATTAATCATGACCCTTAACCAATTCTAGAGCCGGAGTGCATAGTTTTGTAAAGAAACAGGGGACGGATATTCGGACCCAAAGTTAGCCAAACTCGAGTGTTCAGAATAGCTGGTTTCACATTTTTTGAAGACTTAGTCAAATCAACAATTGTACTTAACTAATTGAGTAGATTTCATCTAGATGATCAAAATGCATACGTGGAAGAATGTCCAATTTAGAGTCTAGATAAGAATTATGACTTCAGGAAGATCCACACTTGTGGAAAACCAGCCAAGCTAGTGTTGACAACCTAAAGTAATTAAGCTAATAGTTCTATTGTGTGACACAAAATTTGTAAGAGTTTCTAATCCTAATAGGGCGAGAACTTCCCACTGTGAATAAATATAAAATTGAAGGGTCACAGCCAACTAAGACACACAATTCGGTCAAAAAACAATACAATTTACATGCTTAGACTCTCAAGCCCTAATCTCTTCCAATATCTTATTTGCTATTCTTGCTTTGTCTAAACGACAATTGAATGGGCTCTAGCTAGCTTGCCCCCGCTAGGGCACCCCCAAGGTGTGCTTGTCTTGACGGGGTCCCTCCCGGGTGATCTCTCTTTGGTTTTTGTTTGCCAAAACTGGTTTCAGTAGAGGTGCGCCTTTGTGGGTGCACATCGACGTGCTTTGTGTAACAGCGTGTTTTATCTAGCGTGAACACTTTATATATGTCCCTGATGGTTGGCTGTGGTTTATTGACCAGCAACAAGTATGATTAGTTCTCTGAAGACGAATTAGCAAACAAAGAATTCTAGAAAATTCTATTAAAACATAAGCATCAATCCATCAATTGGGTACACTAATGAGTAATAGTAATGTAGCATTTTCTTCACTACCACACTCCATAGAGTAGCACTACTGTAGCTAGTTTGGTGATGACTAAATTAGCAGGTAATTACTCGCAGCTAGCATACATGAACTGCAAACAATTAGCACCGTACCGGCGACAAAAACAATGCTTTGTTTTGTTGATTTCGGGACTGTCACTTCACAGAGTGATCCCCGCATCAGTTGTTCGCTAGCAGAGAAAGATCCGACATGGCATCAACAACCGTGTATTACGTGGACGACGCAATACACAGTTTACGAATTTTTTCCCTATTGTAGGTATTTCCAGCTGAGGAAAAACAGAACGTATGTACAAGAGGTACGCCTCCCGTGGCTATGCATGACACACCGTACCCACTGTATAACCCTATACATACATGTACACTGTACACAAATACACGGATGCATCCGATCCTCAGCTGCAAAAGGTCAAACTAGCAGAACTGAACTGCTTTAGTTGACTATAGTGCAGAACTGCTTTAGTTGACGGCTAATTTGAAGCCTTCTTATTAGTATTGAGAAAAATTAAAACTAGCTTAGCATGCCGGGCGGCAAGTAGTGTGAGCAAGGACAGACACTTCTCATTTCCGCGAAAGAGCAGTCTTCTCTCTAGCTAGCTAGTTCAGTCCTGGCCTGTGCAGTCAGAACAAACGATAAATGGCAGAGCTAGTATGCGCGCGTTGGTTTTAGGTTGTAATTAGCACTTTTATATACACAGATCTATACCTCTAGATATATATTTTACATTTAGATACGCATAGTAAAATTTTACATCTAGAAAAGTCAAATTGTCTTATAATATTAATTTGCAATGGATGGAGAGTATATTATTAGAAACATTATATTGAGTCACTCTGAATATGCATGCTGCAGAGTATATATGCAAGGACGGATCGGATATGCTGCGGTAACACTGCAAAGGCGACAGGGTATCTGAAAGATACCTGTGCAGCAGTGCATCATGGGTCGTTGTTGCAGAGTTACGCACGGGATGACTTCGTCTGAAAAGTTTGGCTTTGGTATATATATTTCCATGGGGATGAAAACGAGTTGTATTGTTCCCCGGGCGCCAAGTATTCGTTTCCCATTGATGCATTGCATTGTATTGATAGCTAGGATCCTTCCATGTTGTTTGCTAATTTGTCTCTGCGTGTGTATGTATGTATGTATATATGTATGTATGTATGTATACTAGCTAGCTAGCTACTCCCTTGCTCGATCGCCTAACACGTGGAACCACCTGCGTGGACGTACATACTTGTTTTGCATTACTTCGTTCATGACCATGCATGACCTGGTAATAAAGCAATAATTGAGCAATTAAAACTCTATCTCATGTAGCCCAACAACGAACAGCAATGTGCTAGCTGGAGAACCTTTCCAATTTATATGTGATTTTCTTTTCTCTCTCTTTTTTTTTTGAAGCATATATAGCTACTTTTTTTCTTTTCTTTCAAGCATGAAGCATGTATAGCTATACTTATATATGACAATGGTACATAATAAAACGGCATAATACTTAATAAGCATCATATAACTGATGCACATCATGATGATGAAACTACATATATTATCTTTTTGCTTCTGAGCTAGTACAAGTAAATTAAAATTATTGCGTCCAAATCCGCTTATATATAATTGCATTGGTTTACGTACTTGGGCATCAATTTGCACTCTGCAGTTAAAATTCTTTCACGAATGCGTACTGAAATGTGTGTCTGTCCCTGTCTAGGTATGAAAGTCTGCATGATCTCTACCAGCAGACCTTTTCTGATTTCTCAAACTTGTTTGGTCATCACAAACCTCTCCCCACCTTCAGTTCAATTCCATATACACTACAGGTGGGTATAGCAAATGATATGGGACGGGACGGGACGGGACCCGCCAGTTTATCCAAACTGATTAACCCTGCTGTGATATATTGTATATTATTACATGATACTTCCATGTAGGAAACGCCGTTCCTCTCAATGACAGCACCATGTCATCCAATCAAATCAAATCAACTATATAATATAATCATATCTCTGAAGAAAACAACACACCTGATGGACAGCGACCGCTAGCTGACCGGTATATATGTATGTATGCAGTCGCTAGCTCTTCTGATCTTAGCCACAACATTGCTTCTGCGTTCGGGAACATGTGCATGTCCATCTCTTGATATATCTGCCGAATAATATAAAATTAATGTACTACCATAACTAGCTAGCTAGTAGAGGAAGGAAATCAGACTTTTAAAAGTTTTGACATCAGAAAAATCCAGGTAGCTAGCTAGCTAGGTCACAGCAGATGGAGGACTAAGTTGCAGATGGAGGTAGATCCTCACACGTTTGGTATTTGCCTGCCGGCCAACATAACAAACTATTTTCCTTTAGAGTTTTGTATCCTGTTACTAATCGGGGGCCCCAACTAAGTCTTTTTCTGCGAAGAAGGCCAACGGAGCCTCCACATGTTGTGTCAGAAAAAAAAAACCCCGGAGCCTCCACATGAGATGCGCTAGGAAAAAAACACTAAACATTCCTACAAATTTTATTTAAGATACCCACTTCTCTGCCACTATTAAAAATAAACTAACATCCACACACACTCAAATCTTAGATCGAAATTACCAACGTATGCTATTAACCCCCGTAGATCTTCAAGCTCAACCGTCAATCTTTTTTTTTTAGAATTACACAGTACAACGCAGACGCTCATACACGCACACTCACCCCTATGAATATAAGTACGCAAACCTACCTCTACCCTTATGAGCACTTTCGAAGGACTGAGCAGCCGGCAGATCTGGAGATCCCAAAGTCACCACTGACGACTCGTTGTCGACGGGAACGTCGCTTACCACTTAACGCATAATGTCCTGGGAAAATCCTAGAAAAAGGTGCGAGCACCAAGATTTAAACCCTGATGGGTAGCGTCCCAGTGGACCGTCCTACCATTGGACTACAAGCCAATTCGCAACCATCAATCTTGAATAGTATGGTGTGGCAGACTAAACCTTTCATGCTATCTTAAATAACATAATATTCATGGAGTGCCATGGAGTACAGCCTAGGATAAAAATATATCCAAAATACAAGCATTGGAGGTTTAAATAACATAATACGGGCATGAAGAATTTTGAATCAACACGTGGATTTAAATTTATAGTAACTACTATATCCAAAACTTGCGAAAGGCCTCTAACTTACTGGTTAGAGCAGTAGACACTGAGGATTCATGGAGTACCATGGAGAGAATAGATATATAGATCGACTATGTATATATTATGGATGTAATAAAAATATAGAGAATAGTCGTTAAGTTCAATCACAGTTGGATAAATTAATATTACATGGTACCTATATGGGAATTGCGCTGTAGACTTGTAGATGAACAAAGGACGTAAAAGAAACATATAGAGAAGAGAATAGTCGTAATTAAGTTCAAACACAGTTGGATAAATTAAGACTACATGTTGCCTATATGGGAATTGTGTTGTAGATGAACAAAGGATGCCGAAAGATAAGTAATTTTGATTGGTTATATGTACAAAATAAACATAAGTTTCTAATACTTATATGTCTCCCTAAAACTAGAAGCCTGTGTCTACGAGTTTGGAGAAATTAAATCTCATAAATTGTGTTCAGAGCTAGTAATTCTTCCACTCGCAAAGCATTTTTTAGCAACCCAAGAATGAAATGAAAGAGATGACGGCCGGGAAGCGCTGATATCAGAAAGTAGAAATATTGGTCCCCACAATACAAGAAAAGCTACCCCTGCTGTCCCCCCAGTAGTTAACAAGCTGGAGTAGTAAGTAAGAACACCATGTCAGATTGTTCCAACCAACGACCTGAATAATTGACCAAATGGTATATAGAAGATCGATGACGATAACTACTACTATCTGATAGACGAGTCCACGCTCACGGTCGCGCGACGATGACAGGCGATGCAGCAATATATACTCCACACATACACTGGGACACGACGCGCGCTATTGGAAGTGCTCGCTAGCCTTGCCTTCCAACTCGCACTGTGGGGCTACTCCCCCCTTGCTAATGATTTTTTTTTTGCAAGCTCGCCTTCTCTTCACGCCTTCTCCAACAGTTAATTATCACATATATAATGCTCCATAATGAAATCCATATCAGAAAAGTTTCTAAAAAGGCTACGGTTCAAATTTTGTTCTATGAAATATTTTACCTTTTACCATAAATTCATATGTATAGTCCCTCTGAAAAAACATAACTCTCACTAACCAATCTTATTAGGTTAATCATAGATAATAAATATATTTAAAAGATACAAATGATAATACTATCTTCTATAAATTTAGTCAAAGTTCCACTTAGTTCAAACCATTCTTTTTGGATCAAGCGAGTAGTTTGACAACATACAAATTATATATATATATATATATATATATATATTGTGGAAATGTTTCTTATGATAAATCTTACTCTGTTCATCTCAAACTATAAGTCATTTTAAAAATCTTAGAGAGTAAAGGATCTTGATTTTGAAATGTAAAATCAGATCACGTCGACAGTTTAGTAGTGAGAAAAAAAAAAGGAAAAGACTTGTATTAGCCCAACACGAATATCACACTTACACCGTCTTATGTAAGGGAGGTCTGTACTTTCCGACGAGGCCCACCTCGCTCAGCCGGGCCATGGATAAAGAAAGCCCCAGACGAAAATCAAGGATTTGCAGTGGGATTGAGAAACCAGCCCATTTAATTAGACTAGAGTTTTGCGACACATGGTCACATGGAGGCAAAATCAGTAGACAGAATCCCTCAATGCATTTCTTGTGTTATTAATCAAGCTATAAGACCGATAGGTGCTACCCTGCTACTAAGCTTGAAATGTCACAAAAGAAATATGGATGGAAAAAATGCAATTATATCCACACCATGAAATGCAGTTGCAAAAAATCTCTATCTACATATATTTTTAGATGTTTAACTGTTATAACCTATGATTGGTAATTCTGTAACAAAGCCTCGGTATGTTGACTTACAACATGAGAGGTGAGATGGGTGGATGCCATGGATTGATGCACCCATCTCACCTTTTTCATGGTATCTTTTTTTTTTATAAATAATAACGCAGTGCTCCTCGGTCCCGAGCGTCGAAGTTGAAGAGGACTTGTAGCTAGCTTAGCCACGAGTTAGGTGCCATCGAAAAAATTAATACGTAGTATTATTATTCTTAAATTGTGCCACAAGTTTTCTTGGTGATGATTAATTATCTTCGTTGTCATGGTTTGATTGAGGCTATAATATATCATTATTGTTAGTACAATGTATTCCTCTAGACGATTGAAAACGACGTACGGTTGGTTGCATTGCATCGATTGTTATCGACTGATGGATGGATGAGGGATATGTTTCAAGGTCCTAGTTTTTCTTCTTATCGATCAACTAATTCATTTTAATTAGAGGGTGTTTGGTAGGGCTTCTCCTCCTCTGGATTGTGGCTTCTCCAAAAGGAACAAAACGGCTCCGGCTATTTTGTTTTTCACCAAAAATGGCTCCTCCTACAAAACTTTTGTAGAGCTCCTCCAGGGGAGCCAAAATCGGAGATGAAGCTGGTAAGAAGCCCTACCAAAGAGGCCCCATTCTCATGTGTGTGTCCTTCACCACCATCTCTATTCAGGTAGTCATGGATGAAGTTAGAGGAATTTAGAAGAGGGATGTCATACTATGAGCACCCATCGACGTCAGATCTGCTAGTCAAAGTAGATGGTCGGGCAGCTCTTCCAAACACCTGCGCGCCCCAAGATTGAAGTGTCTGGTTATGCACGAGAGGTGGTATAATGGTGTCTTTCTTGTAGATGCTAGAGGAAGACAAATAGAAGAGAACGAATCTGAACACCATGAAGGCGGCACCACAGCATATATATATGCTGTGGCAGTTATCATGCTCGACACGACATGTGCATGCCACGGCTTCCTCGTTCCTCAACATAGCGAGTATGCATAATAATCATCTATTTAGGTTCAATCAACCTCTTGCTGTTTTTTTTTGAACAGAAATACACCTTTATTGCACATAATAATATATTGATTATTGGCCTTAGGATTTATTTTGATTGAACTGGATGTATGGCCAAGAACAATTAACCAAAGGAGTGAAGCATCAACACCCTCACATTGATGTTGCAAGAGACATGAGGAGAAGAGGAAGATAGCATGGATCAAGTCAAAGTCAAGTGGCGTGTAAAAGTCAAGTGGCGTGAAGAACCTTTGAAAAGGACACACGTCTTGGGTTGCATATATGTATATATATCACAGGCTTTGCTCGTTTCGAAGGTGCTATATATGTCACTTGGGTTGTTGGAACTTGTAGGTGTTGCACACGAAGAAATTATATGCACCTAAAAAAGGTCAAAACGATATGTAATTTGGAAGGGATGTATCAGATGGAGTATATACTACTGTTACCGGTCAACAACCAGCAGGCTGCAGGGGATCGAAGCGCGACGTATGTATAATAATAATTGAGATTGAGATGTAGCATCCAGCAGGACACGAACATGATGGTAAAATAGATGCCTCGTCATCAGATCAGCATCGTAGCAGGAGTAGCAATCAATCATGTGCGAGTACGAGCAGAGCACGCAATGATCCGGTCCGGTGCAGCAATGAAGGAATCCCATGTGGCATGCATGGCTTGGCCTTGGCCTTGGCCTAGCCAGCCTAGTTGGCGTCGCATCCAGTGTCCTCCAGGGGCTGGCTGCTCATCAGTAGCTCAAGTAGTCGCCGTCGTCGTACCGACCAGTTGCAGAACAAAAACCAGAGGAGGCCTCCCCCGATCCCCATCCTGTTCGCCGGATAGCCATCTCCCATCAGGCCATCAGCATGAGCTGCTGCAGTTCGCCGCCGCTCGAGCATCACGACGACGGCCGGACGAGAGCCCCGGCGCTGGACCTGCTGGACGAGTACTGGTTCTTCAGCAACACCCTCGCCACCAATAACAGCAGCGCCAAGAAGAAGACGCCGCCGCACCTGCCCAGGTCGCCGTCCACAGCCGCAGCTTCAGGGGAGAAGGCCTCGGGCTCGGCGGGGCCGCCGTCCAGGCTAGGGGGCCGGAGGCTGCTTCGGACGCCGTCGCTCCCGACGTCTCGCGTCGGGCTGACGATGGAGTCGCCGTTGCCCACCAACAAGGATGGCGACGACGATTGCCTGGTACATCGGGACGGAGCAGGTGCTGCTGCCAGTGGCAGTGGCAGTGCCAATCAACAGCCCCGGCGACGGCAGCAAGCACCATCAGCAGCGGATGAGGTGGACGACGATGACCTCAACTGGAGCTCCATCTACGAGGGCGTCCTGCGAACACGGATGGCGGAGGGAGGCGGCAGGTCGGGGCTGCGCCGGGCGCCGTCCATGCCCGTCCCCTCGTCCGCCACGGACGGAGACGGGCGGCGGCAGACCAAGTCGACGCCCAGCATGCCCAGGCTGCTCCGGCACTCGCACAGCACGCTGGGGAGGCACACGCCGCCCACCGCCACCACCAATAAGGTTCGTTCCTGGTTCCTTCATTCCCTAGCTAGCTTCTCAGTTGGGCCTCCAAGCTGACTACCATGTCCATCAACAGGCTGAGCAGAGGACGGTGGCCCGGTGCAGCAAGAAGCAGACGAGCGGCGGCTTCCAGTTGGAGGACAAGAAGTGGAAGAGCTCCAGCGACCTGGAGTCCATCGAGGTACAGGGGTTCAGGGACCTTGGCTTCGTCTTTGAGCAGGAGGAGCTCAGGGAGAGCCTGGCCGACGTCCTCCCGGGCCTCAAGCAGGAGACCAAGACCATCAAGAGCCAGAGCACCAGCACCAGCACCAGCCCCCGCCCCCGGCGGCCTTACCTGTCGGAGTCGTGGCACCAGGTGCGGCGGCCGGCGCTGGCGAGGGTGCAGTCGGCGGCGGAGATGAAGGATCAGCTCAGGATGTGGGCGCAGGCCGTCGCGTGCAACGTGCGACAGGAGTGTTAGTTAGTATACATTATTATATTATATTATATTAGAAAGATAAAAAAAAAAAAACAGAGACAGTCGCGCGACACCATAGACACGACACGCACACACCACAAGAGCAGCCAGATCAAAGCTTCTTATTTATGGTGATGATATATACTCTCATCTACACATATGCCCCTGATCGATCAACTTTTCTCTCTCTTTTCATCATTGATTTGATCGATTCATTCATTCATGGATAGTATATACATGTTGCACTAGTTGTTTCGTTTCGAATCTTATGCTACGGGCATGAACCCAACACAATGTAAAGATTCTATTCTATTCTTGACCTCTACAGTACACTGTATGTGAGTGTGTCCATCGAACCGAATGGGGGTCGAGGATGGGGACGCAACGCAGCGCAGCGCAAATGGGGCTAGAGATAGATTAGATTAGATTGGGGGAGGGGATGCCTAGCTGTCTGTCCAGACTCCAGGTCCAGGCCAGCCCATGTGCACACCAGTCGCCAGCAGACAAGTCCGAAAACGATGCACGGAATCTAGCCAGTGGGCGCCAGAAACGTAACATGCGATGCGAGAGGGAGAAAAAAAAAAAAAATCCCCGACTCCCTGCAAACATCACACCATATTCCTATCCTCGGCGCTAATTGCGGCCGACGATTTGCTGCTCTGTTTTTGTTTCAGCCATGGCTAATTGGCTATTTGGGAATGGGGATCCACCATGCCAAGCAACCAGCCAACACGTTCATCAATCATCACCCCTGCAATATAATGACCAATCCGCAGCTGTCGCCATTTTATTCTGCCTTGTCATGTACTAATAGCTGCCAGACATAAACGCCTACGCAACCACTGGCAGCTCTATGCATTAACAAAACTAGTTGCGGAGTCAGTTCCAACGTACTAGCTTAGCTGAACAGCAAGTGTTAGTGCTGCATAGCAAGTTCAATAAAACAAGGCAAACATCTTCTAATAACAAGGCAAGGGGGCCAAGGGCCATATATATATTACTTATATACAAAAATCTGTAGTAGTACCGTAAACAGAAGCTATGAGCGATTGGCCGCTGCCCGGCCAATGGCACCACCTCACCAGAATTAGTCCTGCTACTTCAGCTGCAGACATTTGATCGTTCTGGATTACCTGGCAGAACATTTAGCATCGCCACTGGTTTTTTTCAAGCTGCAACGGTAGTGTTGGTGTGTTTAAGAGTTGTATATACAACTACCGCTGTCTTGTATATACAACTCATAACATTCCAGAAGAGTTGCATTGCATAGTAGCTAGTTAGGGAAGGAAGAAAAACTTGTATGGAACCAACCTGCAGCAGTGCTTCCAGAGGTTGAAGCCTTAGTGCCTGGAGTATAAAATAGATACCCATAGCTCAACATAGCACGTTTTAGAATGGAATAACTTGGAAAATAACCAAGGTTGACCAGCAGTCCACCAGCCTGCGATCAGTAAAAGGAAGATCTGCTTTCTCAAGGTTCATTGAAAGAGGAAAAGGAGAACAGGTTTCTATAAATATATTACCTCGTCCAAGGAAAGAATGCCATCCCAAAAGTCGGCTGCAGAAACTTGTAACTTCTCATTGGATGAATGCAACACTGACATGTAGTGGCATAAGGATACAGCATAATGAGAATAGATCACCGGTCTAAACAGGGAACAGATACTTACAGTTGGTCAGCGTCCATGACGCTATAGAGTCTTCAACAAAACCACATATGCGAACCAAATTCAGTAGCCATCCATCCAACAGCATGCCCTCGAGGAACCCCTCTCCTACACAAAAAATATGTGGAAGGTGCTGAAATTAACTGCAAGTGACAAAGCAAAATATCTAGACAATTCTGGAACAGGAGATGTAGAGACAGAAAACACCCATTGGTGTTGACTAACAAACATAACCATACGGCACAGTGAAAGAAAACAAAAGGTTAAGCCAATCAAACACTGAATTTTATTTTAGTTAAAAATCAGAACATTTCACAGCGGGAAGTGGGAACTGAACAAACTTTGATGCATCTCTGGATCAAAACTTAGAAAACTTAGGTCTTCAATAGCAGAGAATGATTGCAAGAGTTGGCAATTTTCAACTCCCACATTGCTAAGATTTGAGGGGGGCTTCTGTAAGGATGAATAATAATTTTAGTGGTTGGTAATCAAAAGGAGTATATGGAGGACTGAAAATAACAAACAGAAGATAAAGTTAGGGTCATTGGACCTGGAATCCAAAAATCTGTTGACCCCATGGGGGTACAGCATCTCTTGCATCCATCACTTTGCCCTGCAAACTCATGAAGACGAAGAAGAAACATCAATCAATCCAATACGAAAAAGGCAGGAAGGAACCGCTAGTAGTAGAGGTTGAGGAAGACGATAAATCACCTTTTCCTGAACTTCCTCGAATATTTTGCAGACCACAATCTCTTGCTGTGTAGCCTTGTCGTCTTCGTCACCTGAATCATATCCTCCTTTGGGCCCATACTTAGACTTGGTGGCCTTAACTTTGAGCTTGTCCTTTTTACTAGATTGCAAGTGATAGTTTAGGAGATCATCCAAGCCGATAACCTTGCTCCTGAAAGTATTGGGGGCATCAGTAAATCATCCAAGCCGATATTTGGCATTTGGTGTGTCATGGTGATTAGACAGGTTCTCGCTACATATTACTACATATAATCACTACTAGCTGGACGGCAATGGCAGTTATCAATTTTTTTTTTGTGACAGGCAGTTATCAATCATTCCGCGGGGCACTAAAACCCTAAGGGCTACTTTGGCAGCAGGGGATCCCGGCCTTTTCCCGGAGCGAGAAGTCCGCGCGGAAACTGGCCACGGGCCAGATTATGGCGCCCTTTGGAAGCCCAAGCAGAGGGGGAGGGCAGCCCAATCCACGCATTTTCCCCGGGGCGCCGCTCCACATCTGAAGGCACCGGGCACCGTTCCCCGTCCTCTCGGGGTCGCGCGATTCGACGCGAAGAAGAACAGCGTCGCTGCCGCCGCCCGTCCTCCCAGGAGAGCTGTGCCGCCGCCTATCCTCCCTTCGGGTTCGGGGCTTGGAGAGTTGCGCCGCCGCCGTCCACCACAGGCCACTGCGGTGCCATCCCTTTGGCGATCTCAGGCGTCAAGCGACTCCTCTGGCAGGGATTCCACGAGCCACCACCGCCTCGCTTCACCTCCGCCAGCCAGATCATCTCCATCACCGTCGCCAGCAGGTAGGTTCTCTTCCAGACGCATCCCCTTTTCTCTTTGTTGATCCTCTAGGGATTTTATTTGATTAATTCCTCTTGCTCACAGATCGGCACCATGGGGGCTAGGGATTGAACTCCACCCATCGCTGTTCTGGACATCCCCAAGTCACCGACTACCACCCTTGCTCGGCTCCGCCGCCGCCTGTACCTGCTACCTCCACGGCCAGCTGCCTCGTGCGTGATCTCGTAGCCACAGGTCAGATGCCTTCTCCTCCCCCTCCTTTTCTATGTTTCTTGTTAGATCTACTGGTCTTCATTTCCTATAATCAAATCAAATGAATGGATGAATGAACCACGTGGTGGTTCTTGCCATTGCTGGTGCTTTGTTTTGTTCTATATTTCTTGTTATATTTGTGTGACGAGATCCAGTTATCATTATTGCTCTCCAACCCATAGACCATAGTTTCCTGAGACAGTAGTATGTTACAACAAATCGACATACAACCCATAGATCATTATTGTTGATTTGTTATATTTCTTGTTAGACTTAATTTCAGTTTAACTAGTGGTCTGCATTTGTATTTCAGAAAGCGCAAGAAAGCGCGGGTTTTGCCTAAGCGCAGATGTCTGTTTTCTCACATGTATGCTTTATTTGTTTGTTGAGTAGAGCAAGCTCTTTTGGTTTTGATCCAGAAATTGCCTTTTTAGAGCAAGCTGTTCAGGTTCAGTTATCTTATTTAAGTCTATTTAGTTTGTAGACTGTACCTAGAATTTAGGAGTTGATATAACCAATCTATTGAAGAAACAGTATATCATGAGCTTCCTTTTTCAATAAGGAAATCACAGCTTTAATCATTTTAAGTAAAAGTGCTTATACAACTTAAAGATGGAAATATTTGGGTTCAGGTTCAGTTATCTTATTTAGGTTCAGGTTCAGTTATCACTGAATTGTTGTTCAGGGCTGAGAACTTGCTAGGTGACACAAATCATATGAAGATTGAGGAGCATCTTGGAATTTTCATGTCCATGCTCTCTCATAACGCAAGCACAGATCGACTGAAAAAAGAGTTTCAACATAGTAGTGAGACAATACATAGGAAAATAGGTGATGTCTTTGATATCATTCCGGCATTAATCCAAAAGTTCATCAGGAATCTGTGCAAGGAGCAAGAGGGGGGAGAAAGCGTAAGCAGAGTCACATTGGTGCTGCTGTTGAGGATTGGGTGCAATTTAAGAAGATGCAAACGAGCAAAGCCTTGGAAGAGCTCGGTGAGAAAAAGAAAAAAGATGAAGAATTTTCAGTTGAGAACTGTCTTGATGAAGTGGACAAGATGGATGGACTTACAAATTAAATGATCTATTCGTGTAGAATGCTACTCAGTTTTAAGCTAATATTTTTATCTTTGTGTTACATGCAGAGAGGGATCAGTAGTGGAAGCAAAGCATGATCTAAGAAAAGCGATGGCTCAACATTATGTGCTCGAGGCCTCAAGTTTAAAGTTGCTATCAAAGGCAGAAAGAGAATTGACAGTCAATAGTGGTCCTATTTTTTTTCGTTATCTGGTATTTTGATAGAGATGATCGTAGGAAGGCCATATATTAGCCTTGTTCTAAAAGATGATATACTTGAGTAGAACTTCTGTACAAATCTGATTCTGGTGCCTTAATTTATTCAGATTCAGATTATGTTGTCTGCTATTTTGTGTATATATCTTTGTTTTGTTTGAAAAGTGTGGTATGGTGACAATCTGCAGGTCTGTACACGTTTTTTAATTGCTCTGTATGCATTATGCTTATGTGACAGCGAATAGAGCTGCTCTGTATGCATTTAGCTTGCGTGACAACAGTGAATAGACGGCAGGGAAACCTGCCCTTCTTGCTTCCAAACGAAGGCAGGGAAACTCTCCATGCGGTGGATATCTCCCCTGTGCATACACGGGGTTCCTGCGGTTCAAGAAAAATCCCTCCCCGCCCACTACTTCCCAGGGTTAATTACCCTTTGGCTGCCAAAGTAGCCCTAAAGCGCAGCCGCTAGACGATGGGGGTGGGGTTTACACTTGACGAGCACCGCGAGTGCTCCAGCCGTAGCAGCGCCGGGCACCTTAAAGCATGACATCTAATCGAACATCGGCATCCGCATGCCTCCGCCCGATGGGGAGGGTAAGGGGGGAAAGAGCGGAGCAGGTGGATCTGTGTACCTCTTGGCGGGGCGCGGGGTGGGGAGGAGGGGATCGTCCTCGTTCTCGAAGTCTAGGGGATCGTCCCTCACCATATCTGGAGCCTGCCTCGCCTGCAGGTGTGTCGTGTGGCGGCGCGGCGCGGCGCCGGACGGAGGGAAGGAGGGCGGGAGGTTTGAGGACGGGAAATGGTAATTTGGCGGCGGCGGCGGCGGCGGCGCGGCGCTAAAGCTGAAGGCAACCAAGGGCGCAGCCTCGGCTAGTGGGCTGGGCCTTGGCCAGAGGGTCCGCCTAGGCCTAGCCACGCCACTGGCTTTTTTGTGGGCCAAATTATGCTGTAGTACCAATTTGTTATGGTGGAGAGGTGTTACTGTTCTTCCTTGCGACTAATTTCAGTTAGGGAGTCAGTTTTTGCTGATGGACTCTAGTGATTGCGTCTAGAAAAAATCTTGTGATTAGCGACAGAAAATGACTTTTGGCCTCTAGTGATTGTGATTAGCAAAAATCTTGAATTTTTCTTCTTTCCTTGAGTTTACTCATGTAAACCTAAAAGATAGGGTTACCGGCGTTATCCGTTAATGGTAAGCGACGTTTCCGTCGACAATGAGACACCCGTGGTGACTTTGGGAATCTCCAGATCTACCGACTGCTCAGTCCTTCGGAAGTGCTCATAGGTAGGGTAGGTTTGCATACGTGTGCTCATAGAGATGAGTGTGTATGCGTGTTATGAGCACCTGCGTTATACCGTGTAACTCTCAAAAAAAAAAATCACAAGCATTTTCATGGTGACCCGGAAAGACATACGTGTGTGTGTGTTTTCGACCTGTTTTTTCATTACTTCTGTTCAGTTTTATTACCCACTTAATTGAGGCATTCCTTGATCACACATGTGTTTGATGGTATTTTTGCCTTTACAACTTTTTTTGTGAACCACCTTTAGGACTATTTTGGTTACTATTCAAGTAGTAATCATGTTTAGGTCTGTCAAATTTAAGAATGGAGGAGGCCGTATTTTCCAGCTGATTAGAAAGTGTTGCTTGACGAAGATAGATGCAAACCCTTCATTGCTTGAAGCGCCGCTGATTAGAAATCCAGGCTGATGTACTTGCCCATGCAGGTCTATATAAAAATAGTGCTATCTCAAACATGAACCTTTTCTCTTATTTTTAAGCGACAATTTCTATACCGATCACGCATCATTAAAGTTCAAAGCAAATCACAGATTTGCATGTATACAAGAATACACTAGTATACAAGAATAGTCTTTTGGCCAAGGTAGCATTGTGTGTGTGTACACTAGAATACACTACTATACAAGAATAGTCTTTTGGCCAAGGTACCATTGTGTTTTGAAAAAAAAAAGGAATATCACGTAGAGCAAGAAAATGTGTGTGTGTGTGTGTTTTGAAAAAAAAAAAGGAATATCACGTAGAGCAAGAAAGGCAAGCAGCTAGCTGATTAGCAATAAAAGGAAATTAGCCTAGAAGGAAAGTATTCTAGGAATTGGATCTGCATGTAGGAAATTAGCCCATGATTAGCGGTTGTCAATGTAATTAGTGGGGATCAAGCAATGAAGTGATTTGTTTCCTACCTCTCTTTTCTCCTTAGACCCTCTTCTTCCAGTCTTCCACCATAGGGCTCAAGGTGTAAAACTACGGCCGAAACAAACCACAAAAAGAGCAACTGAGTCTTGGTCCACAACCCCCAAATCATACCAACCCGCACTACTACAAAATTGATTTGTAGCAAAAGCCCTATTTGGCCAGAGGCGGCTCAATCAGGAGCAGGTGTGTAGTGCATTGTGAGTCAAGCTAGTTAAACTATCTCTGCACGAATGGTACTTCAGAGGCGACTGGCGTCACTAGTCGAGTAGTTATCTTTGAAAATGATTCTATTTTCAGAGACAGATGGTGACAATAGCTGCCACTGAAGAACAATTTGTAGAGATGGCTAGCTTTGGAGCCGCCTCGGGTAGAAATAAATGTATAACTACCCCTCCTAGATCACTCCACCTCCTCCTCTCCCAAACTGCATTGCCTCCTCCTCCAAACCTTATATCAATTCCCCTCTCTCTGAAACGCCATCGCCTCTGTAGCACGGCAGGTGTGACTACAATGCCTGCACAACGAGCATAACCAGTTCGCCCCCTCAGGCAGCGGTGACAATGGAGGATGAGCACCGGGACTGTCATGGGGCAAGGCAAAGGCGAGGCGCCGGTGACCACCACTGATCAGGGCAAAGGTATGATGGCGATGTGTCGCTGCCCAACCAGGCAAAAAAAGCATCAACACGAGGAATTGGTTGTCTTCCGCCAAGAGGAAGGGTCCTTTGCGCTCCATGAATGGAGTCAAAAGGCCAGCACACCAGAACCGGCAACGAAAGGGACGGTGCTCAAGCAAGAAGAAGGTTAGCCTATTTCCCCTTTCTAGAGTTAAGGATTTATATAGGGAGAACTAGTTGAAAGGCCCTGGAAAACATGCCTAGGCCTTTTCTTTTCTGAATTTGGGTGGAAAACCTCCAAACAAAATTTTCTTACTTAATAGGCCTTCCGTCCATTTTCAGCACTTGACGATGTTAAGTAGAAAAGACGATTTTGGCCTTGAGTCAAAAAAAAAAATAGAGTTATGATTGTTTAGTGGAAATGTATTTTTTGTGGAAACATTCCTGCAATCAAATCATCGGCTCTGCGGCAATAACATTTAAAACCATGCAATGAAATTATGCATTGTGAGAGGTGGGACCCATGAGAGACTAGAAATAACGTTTGAAACTGTGCAATGAAATAATGCATTGTAATAAAGATATGTTTCATACTCAATTTCACGTCTTAAAAAAGGAGGTGAAACTTCGCATTTAGAGTGGCCTAATAACACACAGTAAACTATTGTTGAAAAGGTGTGGAGAAAAGTGCTGCTAATTTTTGTGTCAAAAGACAAATGATAATCCTTCTCTCATTTTTTTTTTGTTCGTGTGTTAATCGATGCAACTAACGTCCGGTGTCTCTCATGAAGTGTTTTGCATAGCATAACCCCCGATGCATGGCCAAATATTCAGTTTTTTTTTTCAAAAAGAACAAACTTGAGTAAAATATAGGATGAGTAAGAGGGGTAAAAAAACTGACCAATGTGCATTTCTCTTTTATTTATTTATTTTTGCAAAGGAACAAACTTGAGTAAAATACAGAAGGGGTATAATAAACGATTTCCAAAAGGTACAAAAGAACCTTCTTGAGAAAAAATATAAGAGAAGTAAAATGACCATTGTGCCCGAGAGTTAAAAGGTAAAATTGTTTTTGCAAGAAGACTGTAAAAACCTGCCTAACAAGAGGTAAAAAGTAAATAAAATATGTGTAAAATGGTCCCGGCGGGGCTCGAACCCGCGACCTTCGGCTCATAAGACCAACGCTCTAACCAACTGAGCTACGGGACCTGTTTACGCAAATTTTTTCTGAATATCTTACATAACTAATCAGCTGAGAAGTTATAGACCAAGGACTGCAGTGTAAGAACTAGTTAAAGGATATTCTCATTGTGATGGAAATCTTGTTTTTTTTAAAATCACAAATAGACTTAATTTCACTAGGTTATCCACACAGAAAATAAGCCTATTTTTGGGTTCACCGTCAACCCCTCCCCTTTGCATCTCTACCTCCCAGACCTATTCAAAATTACATTCATCATATTAATTTATATTCGGATTGTGGGCGACTTAATGTAAATTTGAGGGTTTATTTTAAAGACATCAAAGGTGGACAGTTAGCAGCAAACAAAATTCAATGGCTATGAAAATGATCAATATTTGAATAAAATGTGAGATCAATGGTAGAATGTTTTGTTCTAAAAAGTTTCTTTATTTTTGTGTAGCATGTTTGGGCTGCAAAAGAATTCTCCAATTAGTAATAGTAGGCTCAGGAGACCACCATTAAACACTGGATGGGGGCACAAGAAAAAATTGAAAACAAAAGCACTAGCTTAGCTATTGCAATTAATATGGAATTTATTATGTATGCAGATAGATGCATGGCTGTTGAAGCCTAGTCGTCCTAGTTAAGAAGAAACAGCCATGGTCCATGCAGCAGTGGACAAGGCCCAAGGTCAATCCAAGCAATTGAAGCAAAAGCAAACAAACATACCCATGTTGACAAGGCTTCTCTTTTTCCCAAACCTCCATGCTAGTTTTGTTTTCCCAAAGTATCAATCATATATATCTCGATCACTCCCTAGCAAGAAGGCACAAGGAGGACAGGCAAAGGCCAAAGGGGACCAAATTGTTTTTCTGTGGACTTTGGAAAGGAATCTTGTGTCCCTTTGAGGGGTGTGCATGCACGCACACTGCACACAAGGCGGAATATCCTAGGGCCTGCTAGAGTTCATACGCTAGAATCTAAGGGATTAGCGCTAAACAAAGCTCAAAGGCCAATTATATATATATATATATATATATATATATCACGGATCCTAGCTCCTCTCACCTCGATCGATCACCATATATTTATAGCTTTCTCTATATATAATATAATATAATATAATATAATATAATATAATATAATATAATATAATATAATATAATATA
>CM041632.1:64051258-64129230 GCA_023333625.1 Bothriochloa decipiens
CCCCGCTGGACGTAGGGCCTTCTTTGCCCGAACCAGGATAAATCGTCGTGTCCTTCTTGCATCACCCACCGGATTAAGGGAGCACGCAATTACGAATATTACTCATTGGTGTTAACCCCCCGAGGGTCAAAACACCGACAAGAGGATTGCAGGAGCACGCGCTAGCTAGAGAGGGGGCGAGTAGATGTAGATCTTCGCCTGCTGGCCGCAAGGCCACACCGCGTAGATGAATTCGTGATTGGGAAGTCTGTCAGATCAAGGGCAACACCATGAGCTAGTCCATATGGCTACCAACTGCAGCCATATATTGAAGGAGGAAGAACGGCGTACCTCTGTCCTAGGCAGCCACCGTCGGGATCTGCTCGGGAGGACGGAGGATGGACAAAGGAGATGACTTCACGTGATCCAGGTTCCAGGGTACTGTCACAGCGCGAGGGTGCACGATCTTCTTTGCCGTCGGGAGGACGGAGGATCTCCGTGGCTCACGCGAGGAGATGGCTTCGTTCGAGGAACTGATCGCGCGGGGAGTGAAGCCGCGGCGCGCGAGCCGGCGATACGCAGCGGATACGCGCGCGCAAATATACGCGTGCGGAGTCGTAGAATGCCAAGTCGGTAAAAGTAGCAAACTGATTTGGCAATATGTTAGAAAAGGAATTTTCTTATTTTGCTAAATTTTTAAGGATGGCAATCTAATTTAGCAAATTATTGGAGATGTCTGATCTTGTGTAATGATGTTATTGGATTATATACATGTGCGGTTCATAACATCATATTATATATATATATATATAACGGGGCTAAAAACCATCAGAATGATAGATTTGTAAAACTTATATGCATATGTATAGTGATCTATTTAATTAATTATGATTTAGGACCTGCTATATACTACATGATATAAGTTTATTATTATTATTATTATTTACATAATGTATATAGCTTGTTTATTATGGTTTAGCTAGTTTTAGGAGGAAGCTCAGTTCGATGTTAATTAGTTGATGAGTTGACCCAAAGAGTGGAGTGGACACTAGCTAGTTATTATTACGATATGAGTACATACTTCATAGACAGATTTTGACCGACCGAGTTTGCATGGTAAGCAGACCATGCACTGCAAAGGGAAGCAGAGCAGAGTGTGGGATGCTTCATGGGATCTACCGGGGCAGCATCACATTATGGGCTAATGATGCCAATTGCAAAGGCAACAAGCCACAGCTTTTTACCTTTCCCCACCTTACCTTATTAGCTTTCTTCTGATCATATGTGTCATCATGGTTTGATTCCATTTCGTTTCCACTGCAGCTGAGCTGAGTTGAAGCAGTGTTGGTATTGCAGATTGCACACGCGGGCCACAATCTCTGTCTCTGTGCTGTCGTCTGCACAAACACCAAGCCAAACGCTACACCTTTCAACTTTCACCTTTTTTACCGTACCTCTATCTCCAAATTTTTATTTATTCCGATGCGATCCCTTCTCCCTCCCTCGTCCCTTGCTTCAGTCTCTCTCACCTATCGCTGCATCGCTGTCTCACAAGTCACTAGCTAGAGATAGAGAGCATCTTCAAGTCCACAGCCAGTTCAGTTGTCCATTAGTACTATATATAATTGCCTTGGTTAAGCTCCCTCTCTTCCACTGTCATCTCGCTTGATCGCTCTATTTATCCTCTCCGAGCTGCCTAGCTTGTTGCCGCCGGCGGTACAGCTTGCTTGCGTGCTTGCTCGATATTAGCTAGTTGTTGTTGCAGTCACCCATACATAGTATAGTACTACCAAAGAAGAACAAATTGTGTCCAAGATCACAAACTAAGGTCGATCGAGAGGTAGCAACTCGTTGTTGCTTCGATTGATAGCTAGAGAAGAGATTGATCGACAGATAGAAGCTCGCTAGGTAGGCTCAAGAGTTATATCTATCTAGGTGCAAGTGCAACTAGTCTGATACTCTGATCATCAGATCAATCCCAAGCACAGCTAGCAAAGCAACACAAGCTAAGGTACGTTAGGGCAGGAACAATGGCAAGTGAAGCAGCGGCGGCGGCATCCATCATCTCCAACAACCCCTGCTTATTCGCTCCTCCTCTCACCAACCACCAGCAGCAGCCGCCGCCGTCTCATCAAGAGCCGCAGCTGCCTCTCCCTCCTCCCGCCAAGAAGAAGCGCAACCTCCCGGGCACACCAGACCCTGAGGCGGAGGTGATCGCGCTCTCGCCGCGGACGCTGCTGGCGACGAACCGGTTCGTGTGCGAGATCTGCGGCAAGGGGTTCCAGCGCGACCAGAACCTGCAGCTGCACCGGCGCGGCCACAACCTGCCCTGGAAGCTCCGGCAGCGCAGCGGCAAGGAGCCCCGGAAGCGCGTGTACGTGTGCCCGGAGAAGGCGTGCGTCCACCACAACCCGTCCCGCGCGCTGGGCGACCTCACGGGGATAAAGAAGCACTTCTGCCGCAAGCACGGCGAGAAGAAGTGGAAATGCGACAAGTGCAACAAGCGCTACGCCGTGCAGTCCGACTGGAAGGCGCACGCCAAGACCTGCGGCACACGCGAGTACCGCTGCGACTGCGGCACCCTCTTCTCAAGGAGGGACAGCTTCATCACGCACCGCGCCTTCTGCGACGCCCTGGCCGAGGAGACAGCCAGGTTCAACGCCGCCTCCAGCGCCGCCGCTACGTCCTACCTCTTCGTGGGATCGCCGCCGGGGCTGACCGCCTCCGTGCGCTCCAACATCAACATGATGCTGCCACCGGCCCCGGCCGCGCACCTCAAGCCTGCTGCCCAGCCGCTCGGTCCCCATGTCGGCGGCCTCTCGCTGTGGGGCGGGGACTCGCTGCCGTCCATGGTTGGTGCTAGTGGTGGTATCCTGCAGCTGCCCGGTGCGCCAGCGGTGCCCCCGCAGCTGTACGCCGATCTCTTCGCGCCGCCGCAGCTGGACGCAGCGCAGCTGGGCTGGCTGTGCGGGAACGGCGGCAGCAAGCTCGCGTCATCGAACGCCAGCGAGCTGACGAGCGCCGCCGCCGTCTCATCATCCGCTGCGTCAGGGAAGCAGGACAGCGTGCCGTCCGTGTTCAGCGGCCAGCAGATCGCCAAGCCTGTGGCGCCGGCCGCCGACATGTCCGCGACGGCGCTGCTGCAGAAGGCCGCCCAGATGGGTGCCGTCACGTCTTCCGGGTCTGGCAATGCGATGGCGATGGCAGGGGCCTTGGAGCCGGCCCACGATCATCATCAGCCGTCGGACAGTGGAGGTATGCTGTTTAGCGCAACACAGCAGAGCGGAACAAATACGCTAATGAGCCAGCTCACGGCGGCCGCCGGGAACATGCCGTACGACGTGCTCTCGGCCGTGCGCCATGCCGGCCTCAAGGATGCTGCCGTCGCCGTCGGAAGGGAGGAGACCAGGGATTTCTTGGGCGTTGGCGTGCAAGCGCTGTGCTCATCGTCGTTGAATGGCTGGATTTAGCTAGCTACCTAGTTCATGATGAATGATATCATGATGAACTTTCCTCCTTATTAGTAACTTCATGACATTCACATTGTAGTAGTAGCCACTAAGAGATGGAGGATTATTGATTAGTGACTAGCTAGCTAGTGTGAATTTGAAGCACGTACTGTAAGTTGCAAGAGAGCAAACAATTTTAAACCAATCGATGCTTCCTAGTTCACGTACAACTACTATCTATAGTTGTTTTTTTTTTTCATTTCTTGCATGCCTTGTTGTGTTGTATTTTCTCACATTTGCTTCACTGGGGAGTTAAAGATTGGCAATGCACGAATGGATGTCATGGAGACATGCATGGAGGAGTAAGGATAGATCGATGCAATGGGAGAGAGATGTGTGGAGCAAGAAGATGGGGAGGTAATGCAATGGCAAGCAAAGCAAAAGGAGAGATATATCCATGCATAGTCTCAATGCAAGAACCACTGATAAAAGACTAGCCCCCTTAATTTAGTCTACTACTTTTTTTATGTGCTCTTAATAACAAAATAAAGCATGGGAAGCAGAGGCACTTTACTACTCTATTATTGCATTGTCCAATTAAACAAATATGCTTATAAATAGTTAATTACCTTTTCGGTCATGATCTATCTTTGTTTAACAGACATAATGCATTCAGTAAAGGAGGATCTTTGCTCCCAATATTTGATGAAAAACAATGAAGTAGCTATCTTCACACTACAGGAGAGTGGAACTTTGCCGAGTGCCTGTTGCACTCAGCAAAGGCTGCTTTGCACTTGGCAAAGCCTTTGCTGAGTGCAGCACTCGGCAAAGAGCTTACGGCGTATCTTTTCATGGTAAACGTACTCTTTGCCGAGTGTTGAGTGCCAGGATGGCACTCGGCAAAGATTTAACGTCGTCCATCCACCGTGGCGCCGTTTTTTTTAAAAAAAAATCTTTGCCAAGTGCAACACTCGACAAAGAATTACTCTTTGCCGAGTGCCACTACACAGGCACTCGACAAAGAATTTTTTCTTAAAAAAATCTTTACCGAGTGCCGCACTGCCTGGCACTTGGCAAAGAAAGCATTTTTGTCTTAAAAAAATCTTTGAGCATATATATAGAATATAGATATCTCATGCAAAAAGTCATATAAGTTATTTTTTGAATATAATTTTTTGAGTGGCTATATTTTATTATTTTATACACTTGCAGTTCAAATTTAGATTATCTAAAAAAATTCAAGTAAATAAAATAAATGAACGAAATATAACAAAAAGTTATAAAAAAAGTTCTAAATTCGAATATGTGCTTGAATACAATATAAATTAACTACAGAAAAAAATTGAAATCAAAATTTAAAAAAATAAAAAATCTTTGCCGAGTGCCTTCCCTGACACTCGGGAAAGAGGATCTTTGCCGAGTGCCAGGTACATGCACTCGGCAAAGAAGTCTGCTTTGACGAGTGCCTCAGCTTGCCAAGTGTCAGGAGGGCACTCTGCAAATTTTTTTAAAAAAATTGACGGAGGAGTGCACCCACGTCGTCAAGTGTGACACCTTTTTTGTCGAGTGCCGTCTTTGCCGAGCTCGGCAAAGGTCCTCTTTGCCGAGTGCAACACTCGGCAAACTCTGGCTTTGCCGAGTGCCCACGTTTTGGTATTCGGCAAAGTCTGCAGCACTAGGCAAAGTTTAAGTTTCCCGTAGTGTCATGTGCTTGTCCAAATGTCAGATAATATAAGGTTCGAGTAGGTTAAAGGGAGGTTGCAGCAAGACAATGGGAGGCCCAATAACCTACCAGCATCAACATATGGGAGGGTATGGTGGTGGCCGGCTATCCAATTAAGATGACACGGACAGTGGTTTTGGCCTTGCACAAATAATATTTCTATCAGTAATTGATTAATGAAGTTGCACATCCACATTACCACACACATTTGCGTTGCTGCTGGTGCTAGCGTTAACTTAATTGCATGCTCAGTGCATTTTGGTTGTTAATGAAAGGTGTGCGCGCGCTGAAACACACAATCCAGGATGCTGTCTAGAGATATTTCGATTAATTTTTATCAAGAGTGCTGGTATAGAAATAAAGCAGAATCAGCTTGCTTTCCTTGATATATGGATATCCTCATAGCTAGCTTGTCCTTAGTACTACATGATTCGACATCAATTGGAGTAATGGGTAATAGTTTCAGTGTACTGATTTGCACATTAGAATTGTTACAATTCAATGCAGGGGTAAAAATATAGCTGATCTCCGTCCTTAAAGCTGGCCTTTATCATCTTTAAAATAAAGAAGGGTCAAAAGCTCATCGCTAGAATTAGGAATACTCCATAGGTTTAGGCATTAGACCAACTCCAAGAGAAGAGCTATCCATGTTATGTATCCTATATTTGGCTATTCTGGGAGAGAAAACAGAGTCCAACAACTATTGTATTTGATTTGCTAAAATAGCAAGTCATCTATCCTGAAGTTCTCACACGGTAAATATAGTTTGCATGTCCCATGATTTGCCGTACTAGAAAGACTGTTCGAGATTTTTGTTTTTTACATGGTTTTCTATTTTAGTGGTTGGCTAAATCTTAAATTTAGCCATCTATTTTTTATCTATTCTCTTGGAGTTGCTCTTACTACTACAGCGTAGCTAAAGAGTTATCTTCAAGTAGTAGCAGATCTAAAATTAGCCTAAGGAGGGCTAAATACACAGAGAGGTGTGTTGGGCTGATTTAAATACGAATTGGCTGAGTTAGGTTGAAATGTCCGTTATATTTCTGGACCACGACTAGGGGAAGGGGGCTACAACCCCCCGTGCCTCTAGATTCGCCAATATCTTCAAGTCCAAAGCCGATAGCCCATATCGTCTACTCAGGTGGCTTAGGCAACATTCAACTCAACGCCACTAGCAGGCTCATATGGTTCTCCATGGTTGCCGCCACTTGTCCATTTGGTAGCGACAACACCATATAAAGGTAGTCGCTCATGGCTACTTCCATCTATGATAGTGTGAGAATGTTGGGATAGGGGCAAAAAAGGAAAGCAAGAAAAAGAATCGAAGTTGCTAGATATGTTTTATGACCTAGAATTACTAAAGCATTGTTTTTTTTTGGAATAGGATACAAAGGCATAAGTTGCTTATAGAGACATGTTGACTTCCTTTCTTGGATCACCATATTATAGAAGTGACCAGTTTTTTTATACATGTGAGTGCTCTGATGGCTATTGACATGGACACATCTATCATTGGTTTTTATTTGCCGCAGGATTTATTTGCCACAATTTGTATGCACAAAAAAGGAAGCCTTTATTAGTTGTCTATTGACATATTTTTCATAGAGAGATCTGTCAATTTTTTTACTAACTAATCTGTACTTAAAAGACCAACATGAATCTTGGCTGACAGATCCCAAACCAGAAAATCTATACCAAACTCCCCAAAAAAAGCCACTTATGTTTAACTTCTACTAACAACAATTTAATTAATTCACTAAAATATTAAGTAATAATAATAATCTGAGTAGGATAGTCACGTCATGGTGTTTGATTTGTATGCTCAACTCATATTAAAGGGCATCCAATAATTTGGAGCGAGGAATTAGTCAAACTACTTAGTTGTTTGTAGCTAGAAGTTGTTGGTCAAATCCTTGTGTATGCATGTGATGTGTGTGGGTTGTATGCGTCTAAATTATACCCTATAAAAAAAATCCTTGGGTGCTAAGAAGAAGAGCAGCCTTGTCCGGCAAGAAGAATAATTTATTTTAATTTTTGATTTGATTTGAGATGGATGATGTGATTATACGCACTACTATAATAACAAGAAGAGTAGTATACTGTAATAGCCAAACGAAACTCAGCAGAAACAAGATTGATTGGAGAGGGTTTCTCCTCCCCATCCAGGCCTGGTCCGTTTTCAGCTGAAGCCTTTACGTGCGCCACGGACTCAATTCCCTTCCCTTTCCCTCCGGGGCTCCCGGCCCTCAACAGTCCCTCTACATCGCTTCGATTCGCTTGGATTGGTGGCATCGCATTCGCATCGACCAAGCGAGATCCCGCACGATTCGATTCGATTCGATTCGATTCCGTCTCTGGCCCTCACGAGGAAAGGGAAGGGAAAAGGAAGCATCAGCGCTCAGCAGCTGCAGGAGGAGGAAGGGCGCCGTGAATGGCGCTGCCGGTGGCGAAGCTGGGGACCCTGGCGCTGCGGACGCTGTCCAAGCCCATCGCCAGCCGCCTCAAGAACCAGGCCGCCGTCCACCCCAAGTTTCGCAACTTCATCATCGCCATCGCCCAGGTATCAAATTTACCGCCGTTACCTCCTCTTCTCCTCTGTCCAGAGTCCTCTTGCCTTCCTCCTCTGGCTCTGGGGGAATTATCTAGTCGTAGTAGTAGATTATCAACAAACAATGTAGAGCTACTCAAATGGAGGTCCCATTCGATTAGGGCCAGCCCGCTTCCATTTCTTGCCAATGTCTGCCGAATCTTACAACTCGATAGGGAGGGAGGGATCTGAGGACAGATCTCTGCCCATATAAATTGTAATATGCCCAACTCACTGTCCGACTTGTTCAACTTAATATTTGCCTGCTTAAATGTTTTTTTTTAAAATGCTTAAATGCTTTTATTAGCAGAATATAAGCACTGCGTGGGAGCACTCTATGCTAGTGAATAAAGATCCTTGCTTCTCCTCTAGCGGTTAGTACATATTGATGGTATAAGCATTGTTACAGATAAACCATCGAATCACCACCAAGATACAGAGGCGCATTTACGGGCACGCCACAGATGTGGCGATCAGGCCTTTAGATGAGCAGAAGGCGGTTCAAGCTGCTACAGATCTCATCGGGGAAGCCTTCATCTTTTCGTTGCTTCTCTAAACCATTCATAAATCGTGTGTGCAATTACATCGGCAGCTCCCCCACAGGGATGCTCTGTCTTTAACTCTCAGCTAATGATACAGTGTTACTTCTTGTCATTATCATAGGTCGCTGTTGCTGCTCTATTTTTTGAGGTTCAGAGAAGTGCAAGGTCTGAGGCTAGGAAGGAGGAAGCTTGTAAACAGGAACTTGAGGTATGCCATTTCTCTCATGTGCCTTAAGAGTTTGAGCTCACACAAATATGCGGTGCTAACTGCTCTTTACCTGACTTATTCACTACTCCATCCATTCTATCATGAAGAATATTTCCCCCCTCCACAACACAGGATAAACGTGAAACATAACCTGTCTCCCTACCATGTAGCCACAGGAATAGAAATATTCTGACAATCCTAGTTTGTTTTCAATTATCTTATACAGAGATATCAGGATGTATGCAGTGTCATAAGGAGGATATATTTATTTATTACATAAGGAAATAATCGACATCCTGAGGCAGCTCGCCTGTTAGGAATTTGATCATAATCTATACCTGATATATCAGAGGAACGCATTATGACTCATATGTGCATGTTCAGAAGTGTTGGTAATAAGTTAAGACGGTTTATGCAACAAAAGTATTTAGATGCTGCTCTTACAAAAGCAAGTTAAAGTGTCAGCACTGCTTTTACAGCTTGCCTGTGGAACATGGGAGTTTCTAATCGCCTGGGAACTCACATAACCACAGATAGTTATGCCTAAAACTGGGTATTGATGGCATTTCCAACAGCATGTTTTCAACTCAAAATTTTTGTGAATGCAATGCTCCTAGCTGAATTATTAGGTGACAGAGTGAAGAACCGTTTTGTATGGTTCAGGGCCTGCAAAAAAGAATTGGTCTGTCGTATATATGAATTGACACATGCACACGCTGAGAGACATTGTTTGTTTGTTAATTTTGTTTTCAATTTTACAAGTGCTATTTTAGCTTAGCAATTTTTTTTTTACTGATATCAAGGAATTGAAACAACGGAAAGAGAGTTTAGCTAAAGAAATGGAAGAACTTAAGCTTACTGAAATTGAGCGGCTTGCTAAAGGGCGAGGCCTGACAGGAATCTTGAACTTGAAAGGGGTCCATGGGGCAGAAGCCAGCAAGACAGCAACACCTGCGTGAGTAAGCAATTTGGCTTTGGTGCGGCAAAGTAGGATTCCTTGTCACTCCCATTATTTGGTGACACTTGTGTTGTCATGCCCATTGCCGGTTCTATTCTTTGGTGCTCATAGTGGATCTAAATTTGTATGGTTGATCCATGGACACCCTGAAAGAATAATAAGTGTAAGAAAGAAATTAAAGTGCAGTATGTATGTGTACTTGCTGGTGGCAACCACAGAACCAGATGTGAAGATGAATGCAATCTTGCATTGAATTGGCCCGTTGCTAACAGATCAAGTTGATAACACAAGTAAATGTTTGAACTGGCTTTGTATCCTTTCTTAAACCATACATCTGCCTGCTATTTATGGTTCAGATTGAGGCGACGTGTGTGTTATTACACTGCTATATATATATGTTCATGTATGTGTTGTGCTGTTCCAGCACAACTAAATGTGTTGTGTTGTGTTTTTTAGCTTATGTGTTGTGTTGTGTTGTGTTGCAGCACTATCCGCTCATCCGCAATTGGGCCTAATACAAACTACTGCCACTCAGGAGGAAGCTTGTAAACAGGAACTTGAGGTATGCCCTTTCTCTCATGTGCCTTAAGAGTCTGAGCTCACACAAATGTGCGGTGCTAACTGCTCTTTACCTGACTCACTCACTACTCCATGCATCCTATCAGGCGACGTGTGTGTTATTACACTGCTATTATATACTCATGTTCATATATGTGTTGTGCTGCTGTTCCAGCACAGTAGTTGTGTTTTTAGTACTATACACCGATCAGCAATTGGGCCTAATACAAACTACTGCCACTTAGGGCCCATGTAACGTGTGCTCGGATGCGTAGCTCTCTAGCAGACCGAGGAGGTCCAACTTCAGTAGCTTGAGCGTCTTCATCATGTGTTGCCAGTTCGCTACAGTGGCATCGCGCTGCCTCACCTGAGCGGCTGAGCGAGCAGCAGCAGCTGTTGCTCTGGACAGACACCAATGGCGGCACGCCGCATGAGGGCAACGGCTGTTAACCGCGAGACCCGAAATCCCATCATGCTCAAGCTCAAGCAGCGCACGCACCATGCATGTTGCCCTGCTATTATTGTTACACGCCACTGAAGTAGAATGAATGATCTTGTGTACAACATATCAACAACATTTTTCACTTCTTCTTTTCGTTTGTATTGACAGAAAAAAAAAAAAACAAAGGTCCAGCAGCATATTATCATAATTTCCATCGCCATGTCTTCCATTTCTAGGTCCTGTGGCTTTTCTTCAGTAGCGCCCGATGGCATTTGCTTGATCAGGATTCTGGGCCCGGGATGATGCTTCTTGTTGGAGGATGAGGATCCCAGTGGCGGCGGCAGCACCCCTCCTGGGCGTTTTAGGTTGCCGTTTGACGAGGGTGAGGCCCTGTTGCTCTTGAGGTATTTGGATATCCCGCTCTGCATGTAGACAAAACCCATGTAGGCAGAGGCAGACCTCTATGCATCAAACTCAAAGACTGCTTCCAGCTTGTTTTTTTGGCATCTCGACAGCAATCACCCAGGCCTTGCCATCGTTCATGTCCTTCTTGACCATGAAGCAGACCGTAGCATCATCAGCAGCGCACAAACCGAGTGTGGGTTGGATTATGGTGAGTCTTTTGAAGAGTGGAAAGGGCCTGCCAGCGTGTTGGTAGTCATGCACCTTTGGGAGGAGATCAAACTGTGGGGTTGTGATGTCCATGCCGGATGAATTGATGATTTCGTGATGCTTCTCCCAAGGACGAGCGTCGTCCAGAAGACTGGTAATCAGCCTGCTCCATGTGGTTGCCACCCACCCATCTTTGAGGCCGTGATTCTGATCCCGGTAGCCGCAGGTTGGGCAAGACTCCAGCTCCACCAGGTGAAAGTCGTGCTCGACGTACATGATGCGATTTTCAACGACGGCAATGTCCCGGTAAAGGCGCGCATCGCCCTGGTCCTCATCGTCCTCTGTAAATCCATCTGGCAGGAGAGGCGGCGGAAGCTTGATATACCCAAGCCTGGTGGGGTTGTCGTCTTTGAACAGAAGCAAATCGCAGAGCATGATGCCCCGCCAGAGGTCGACGAAGCCCATGGTGCCGTGCTTCCCGCCAATAGCAATGACTTGCAGTTCTGGTGGAGGATGTAACCGTACTGTCCTCCGTGTTTCTGGGAATGTCGCTCGTCCACTGAGACGGTGTGTGTCCTCCACGTTCCGGGCTGCCTGGAGTCGTAGACATGCAGTTCGTGTCCCGGTTGTTGGCCAAGGTCGGCATAACGGAGGGCAGCGACCATGTAGGGCGTGTTATCTTGGTGAGCTTGGTGGAAGGAGAGGTCGCCGCCACTGCTGTCATCGTCGTCGCCATCGCGGTGGATGGCGTGCTGGTGGATGGCGTGCCAGCTGGACACACCAACTTGATTGGTATCGAAGCGACCACAGGGTGGCCGCTCGAGCCGCGTGAGTGAGGGGCCCCCATCGCCGGCTGCGCGGTAGATGTAGAGGTCGGGCAAAGGGCCGAGGGTGATGCTGAGGAGCACGAGGTTGGCGTCCGTGGAGAGGACCCTGGGATCACTGATGATCACCTCCTTTACCTTTGCCTTGCTGCTACTGCTAGCATGGGCATGGGCATGGGCATGGTGGTGGTAGACGCAGACGTAGGAGACTCGCGGCGGACGAGCAAAGCAGAAAGTGACCTGGATCTGTGCGCCCGACGTTGTATCCGTGTAGTAGGCGGTGGTGGCATTGCGGCGGTCGGCGACGTAGGCGGTGTCTTCCAGGAGCACCCAAGGGATTTGGATTTCTTCTCCCCAGTGGCCCTGAGCGTCAAGAGCAGGCGGATGCAAGCTGGCCTTGCGCACCGGCATGACTTGCTCTCCCGGCTCTACAGATCTCTGGGTTTTAGTTGGTGTTCGGATCCAATATACTATACTGTATATTATATATGCAGAGGGGTAGGGAGGAGTTCGAAACCGATTGCGATTGGGTAAGACAGTACATGGATGTAAACAGTAGTAAGAGCAACTTCAAGAGATTAGCTAAATCCATCCGCAAAACCGGCTTTAGCAATTATAGCCTGAAAAAGCCTTCCAATAGTCTCTCTATCTCGTATTCTATTTTCCCCTGCTGGCTATCCCGTCCTTGCTAGCCATTTTTCCCGAGCGAGAGCTATTCCCTATCTGCGATGCAAGTCAACTCCTGCCACGTGCTTCGCTTGATTTCCATCTCCCCCGCGTGCCTCCTGATGAAAGTGGAAGAATCGAAAGTGACAAGAGAATAGAGCTCAAGACCAAGTTTTTATTCATCTTTATTATCTATCTATATATATACTTTGTGACATGAATGGCATGAAGATGTGAGCCATAAACCAGCCATAATATATTATTAACCTTAGGTTACAAAGATGACATAAGGGTGAGAATAATAGAGATTAATATTTGTAACACTCTCCCTTGATCGAATCTTTCTTGAGATCCATGAATGTTGATCTTCCAAAAACCCTGTGGGAAAAAAAGAAAGAAATATATATGGATATGCTACTAAAAACTCTTTTAAACCGTATGAAAAAAATAAGGAGAAAGTATAGCGTTTATGATTATTGCCTCATTGTAAACTATTATAAGGAAACCTTTTAGAAGAAAACTCAACATAGTTTAGAGGTCAATTTATGTCTTTGATATTCCTTCTAAAAATCCTTATGGGGAAAAATGAGGAATATGACATATGCTTATGTTATTATCGTCTCATTAAAAACTTTCATTAAGAAACCTTGAGAGGAAAAACTCATGAAAGAATAGAGTACGATATGATGTGTCAGATAGAGAAATATCTAGGAGATTTCTCCCCCTGAAACTTGCAAATCTCTAAGTCGAAGCAATACCAATTCCTTTGACACATTTTTCAAATGAAGAAGCTGGTAGGGACTTAATGAATAAATCAGCGAGGTTATCACATGATTTGGTGGGTAAGATATTGATTTCTCCTTCTTGTTGCAATTCATGAGGATAGAACAATTTCGGAGAAATATGCTTGGTAATATTGCTTTTGATATATTGTTTATCCATCTGTGCAACACAAGCCGCATTATCTTCATAGATAATGGTTGGTGAATCAATGACACCAATACCACAAGACTGTTGTATGTGGTTGACCATTCTGCGAAGCCATACACATTCTCATGAAGCCTCATATAGTGCAACTATCTCAGAATGATTTGTAGATGTAGTCACCAAAGTTTGTTTGGATGACTTCCATGAAATGGCTGTTTCATTGTGTAAAAACACAAATTCTATTTGTGATCTGTCATTATGGGGATCAGATAAATATCCTGCATCGGTGTATCCAATAATGTCAGAATTTTGACCTCTTTTGTAGAAAAGTCCAAGATCTCTTATGTCATTTAAATATCTGAAGATACATTTTACTCTCGTCCAATGACGTTTGGTAGGAGCAGCGCTGTGTCGGGCTAGCAAGTTCACTGCAAATGCAATATCGGGCATGGTGCAATTTGCAAGATACATGAGAGCTCCGATGGCACTAAGATATGGAACTTGGGGTCCCAAAGTATCTTCTCCTTCATCCCGTGGTCTGAATTGGTCAGTTTCTATTTCTAGAGACCGAACAACCATGGGGGTTTTGTTGGGATATGATTTACCCATATTGAATTTCTCCAATACTTTTTGGATATAGGCAGATTGATGCACAAAAATTCCAGTTGGAAGGTGCTCAAGTCGTAAACCTAAGCAAAATTTGGTTTTACCCAAATCCTTCACTTCAAACTCCATCTTTAGATGATTACGTGCTTCATCAATATCTTGTTGGGTGCCAATGATATTCAAATCATCAACATACACTGATGTAATACAAAATTTGTTTTGTGACTTTTTGATGAAAACACACAGACAATCATCATTGTTATAGTATCCTTTTCGTAAAAGGTACTCACTGAGTCGGTTGTACCACATTCTTCTCGACTGTTTTAAGCCATAGAGTGACTCTTGAAGCTTTACACAATACATGTTGTGCGTTGCGTTTTGATTCAGTATAGAAATTTTATCCGGAACCTTTATATATATATATATCCGAATCGAGTGACCCATAAAGATATGCAGTCACTACGTCCATCAACTGCATAGATAGACGATTTTGTACGACCAGAGATATAAGATATCGAAATGTTATTCCACTCATAACTGGAGAATATGTTTCATTGAAATCAATGCCGGGTCTCTACGTGAACCCTTATGCTACAAGCCTCACTTTGTATCTCACCACTTCATTATTCCCATTCCATTTCTGGATGAAAACCCATTTGAATCCCACAGGGAAAATATTTGAAGGTGTAGGCATTGCTTGAGAGAATACCATTCTTTTTGAAAGCGAAGCGATTTCTGTTTGGATTGCCTCTTTCCATTGATTCCAGTCCGAGCACGATTTGCACTCTACCATGGTCTTAGGATCTGGATCGTTTTGGATGAGTTCTGCAATCATTGCAGAAAAATCAATGTCGACAATTGTAGTCTTTCGGTCATATGATTCTCCAGACTCCAGATAATTTATGGAAATTTTATGTACCCTTTCAGATGCATCATCATTTCCTAAAATGGTTGCATCAGGGCATTCCGATGTCCCAACATCAGTAATTGAGTGCACTGTTGATGTGGGATGTGAAGGTTGAACCTCCACAGGGCGTTTCTCAACAAGATTTTGAGTTGCATTTACTATTTTTGAAGATTTGGTCTTTCCTTTCTTTTGCTTGCTAGGTGCTGCATCTGTTGGAATTGACATACATCTCCCCCTCTTGCAGGGGAGTTGAGTAGTTTTATTTGGTACCTCTACTCTTGCAGGCACATTTCTTGCGGGATTATAGGATTTGGTAACACCCTTATAATCAGTAAATGCATCTGGCATGTTATTTGCATTGTGTTGCAAATTAATTATCTCCTAAACTTCAAGTTCAGATTCTGAAGTACGTGGATCATGGTTGGAGATGGCTATGGCATCCCAGTTAATTTCTTGGCATTGTTTATGTGGTATAATGTCTCCCCCAATGCCGAAAACTGATCTTCATCGAAGATACAATCAGCGTATCGGGTCGTAAATAGATCCCCTGTAAGAGGCTCTAAATATTTTATAATAGATGGTGATTGATATCCCACATAGATTCCTAATTTTCTATGGGGGCCCATAGTTGTACGCTACGATGGTGAGATCGGTACGTATGTAGCGCAACCGAATTTTCGTAGATGGGAAATGCTTGGAGGATTTCCATGTACTAGTTGCAGTGGGGAGGTTGTATGGTATGCAGTTGGACGCAATTGAATTAAGTCAGCAGCGTGTAAAACTACGTGAACCCAATATGATGTTAGTAGATTACTATTTTGTAATAATGGTCTTACAATGAGTTTGATTCTCTTGATAAGAGATTCTGCCAACCCGTTCTGAGTGTGGACATATGGAACAGAGTGCTGAACTTGAATTTCTAAGGCCTCACAATAGTCATTGAAGGCTCGAGAGGAAAATTCAGTGGCATTATCCATTCGAATTGACTAGATTTGATTTCAGGGTATTGCGCTTTTAGTTTTATAACTTGAGCGATTAATTTTACAAATGCATGGTTTCGTGTGGAAAGAAGACACACATGAGACCATCGCATGGATGCGTCTATTTAAACCATAAATTATCTGAATGGTCCAGACAATGGTTGGATAGGGCCACATATGTCACCTTGAATGCGTTCAAGAAACTTGAGTGGTTCGGCTCGAATTTGAGGTAAGAGGGTCTCAAAATTAATTTTCCAGTGGCTCATGCGGTGCACACATAATCTGAGGATTGGAGAAATTTTGTATTACTTAAATTGTGATCAACAGAATTAGTTATAATTTTCCTCATCATCCCTATGCCAGGGTGACCAAGGCGATCATGTCAAGTTTGGAATGCATTAACATTCTGGAAAATTACTTTATACGCAACATGTTGTACGGGTTTGAGATAAGTATAGTACAATCCAGACGAGAGTGAGGGAACTTTTTCAAGTATTACTTTGCCATATCCATTGTTCTTTGTAATGAGAAGGAACTTTTCGTTATTCTCATCATAAGTTTCTATATGGAGACCATTTTTTCGGATATCGTAGGGTACGAGTTGAATCAGGATACAAGAGTGCATCCTCAATAACCAAGTTTGTACCCATAGGGAGTGTAATAGTGGCTCGTCCGGAGCCTACTATTACAGCATCACGCCCTGCGATTGTTAAAACATTTCCTCTATTCTTTGTGAGAGTTTGAAAATATTTTATCTCCATAAGTATAGAGTTAGTGGTACCGCTATCAGTAGACACATTTCCTCCTCCATCGGATTGACTCTCGTACAATCTATATTAAATGGAGAATAAATAAATAAATTCTCAACAAAATAAATATAGATTTTATTCATTATTGATATCAAATGTTTATGATTACAATGAAAATATAAAAGGTTCGATGATAAATATAAATTATTACATCATGTGGACATATGAAAATGAAAGTCTAAAATGACAAGGAGCCTAAGCATAGTCTCCGTACATATCCTCAGAAGTATATTCTAAGAGCATGTTGTTGACGTCATCAGCAGTGGCATCAAGTTGAGGAGGAGCCTTGGTGTTGCTTGGTCCCGCTGCGGCGGAGCATCCTTGGGCATTGTCTTGATAATTGAAGTGAGCTTCAAGTTGTCCACCTTGCTTGGAACGATCTTGATTAGAGCGTCCACGTCCCGCAGACTTCAAGTATAATTCCACTAGGTGCTTTGGGGTGCGACACTTCTTTGTCAGGTGGTTGTAGCAACCACACCTATCACAAGTTTTGGACTTGTCTCTGTTGGACTTAGAATTGTCTTTGCCCTTGGCACCACGAGGCTTATTCTGTCTCTTGCGCTTGTTCTTAGCATTGGAGGTTTCAGGACTACCATTTTGAATGGCTCCCTTTTATTTTCTATTATGAGTGTTGGCATGCACTTCAGGCAAAGGCTTGGAACCCGTAGGGCCCTTATTGGAGTTCCATAGATGGAGCTCATCGTGCCTTTCTGCTTAAAGTAATGTCTTCATCAACTCAGAATAAGCAGTAAAACCCCTTTGACGGTATTGTTGTTGAAGGATCATGTGAGCGGGAAGCATGGCAGACAATGTCTTCTCAATTTTGTCCGCATCAGATGGTTCCTTCTCATAAAATCTTAGCTTAGCGCTAATTTTGTGCACAACACGATTGAATTCACCTACGGATTTGAAATCCTATATGCGAAGGTGATTCCATTCATGGGTAGCCTCAGGTAAGAGGACTGGCTTCTGTTGTTCATACCGCTGCTAAAGGGCCTCCCAGAGTGCACGCGGATCCTCTTCCATCAGATACTCGGCTTTGAGATCTGGATGGATGTAGTTTCGTATGATGAATAAGGCATTATACTTGTAATTATCAGCCAAAGGTGCTACACCCTCTTGGGGAGCAGTAATGGCAGAGTATAGTCCGCGCAACGATAGACTGACTTTTAGGTCCAGTGCCCATGTAGGAAAATTTGAGCCGTCGGGAGCGAGCTCAGCGAACTCACGGTTCGTCATGATGCCTACAATTGTATGTTGCCATTGATTAAATTAATGATTTAATAAATCTTAGACATGAATGTAATAAAATATAATATAAATTGTCTTGAATTGCATGCGAAATAAATAAATCAAGTGAAACTTGAATGGTAAAGAAACGGTAAGTAAACAACGTAAAAACAATACAATTGAGAAGCACCGTAGGTGCACTGGAATAAAATAAACACAGTGAGGCGTACGCTTTATTTATTCTAAATTGAAGCTGAAAGCTTTCGGTACAATTATTATATGAAATAGCAAATTGAAATGAGCAATTAGATCATTGCTTTGCGATATCCAGCGTCTCCCCCTCTTCCAACGTGATGCTCAGGATCAACGAGTGTGACCCTCATCCTCTGTGGAGGGGAGCGAGCCAGTACCCTCTCCATTCGCAAGCCGGCGAGCGGATGGTCCATGAGGAACGCTAATCCATGTGCGGATGATGCGCGGAGGAGGTGCAACGACGTCGTTAACGCGTTCTGGCGATGCCGGTGATGGGGGTGGTGCAGCAGGCATTGGGTCAACGCCGGCGTATGCCATGAGACGCGACGGGGCAGACATGTGTGGTGCCATCGTCGGTGGTGGAGTCCGTGGTGGAGGAGGCGTTGGCGTCCTTGCCACGGCGTCGAAGTCCGGGTGCATGGGGCACACCTCGTGTGGTGGACATGGGGCGTAGCCATGCACAGGACATGACGCCAGTGCCGGCAATGGAGATGCCGGTCCTGGACTTTGCGGCGTAGCCGCTTCCGGGATTGCCTCTTCGATGTGGGCGTCATGGGGTTGATCCCCGAGGAGAAATGAAATCATGCGAAGGAGATCATGTTAGACCATAGGATGGGTAAGATCAAGTCCACACAGAAGAGCATGGTGGAATTGTAGCATCACGGCTTGAAGAATCAGGTAGGCTAAAGACATGGGAGGAGGCGGCATTCTACATTTGATGGAAGGAGCGCATCGAGCAAGTACCGATAACGCGTTGAAAGTGGAAGAATTGCAAGTGACAAGAGAATAGAGCTCAAGACCAAGTTTTTATCTATCTTTGTCATTTATATATACACCATATGACATGAATGACATGAAGGTTATGTGAGCCATAAACCAGTTATAAAATATCATTAACCTTAGGTTACAAAGATGATAGAAGGGTGAAATTAATAGAGATTAATACTTTGTAACACCTCCGTCGTCCTCCGCGTCACCTCCGCCGTCCTGCGCGTGAAGACGTGCGGCCGGCTGTCGTCGCTGCGGCCGGCTGTCGTCGCTGCAGCCGGCTGGACGAGCTTTCCTGGAACAGCGTCCGCGGCACGGCGGACCCCTCGGAACCAGCAGGCCGGCCAGCAACCATCGTCGGCCTCCCAGGAACGGCGTCCATATGCCAGACTCCTAGGCAGGCCCGATTGAGCAAGGCAGCAAGCGGCAACAACCATCGTCATCGTCGGCGTCCCAGAAGGATGCACATACGCGGCGGACTCCCAGGCGGTTGCGGGCGAGCGGGCAGCAGACACCGTCGGTAGTAGATTAGATCAGGAACGAGTGGGCCTAACTAGCAATTTTTAGAGAGGTTGTTGGATTAGTTCAGTTTTTTTGAGGCAATTCTATTTTAGATAATAGCTAAATCATCAAATATATAATGTGATTTTGGCTAATCTCTTGGAGTTGCTACGCATCGATGAAAATGTTCAACAATACACTCACTTTATTTAATTTATATACGTTTATCCACAGATAATAAAAAAACGATGCAGTAATTTATATATAGGCCATCTCATCATGGATATCAAATGTTCAACTCATCAACCCAGTTTCATGTATATCTATAGAGATGAATCACCCTCTGTCCTTCAATTGCAACGGAAAATACAACACTTCACATATACTGATGAATGACGGCTTCCTCATCAATCAATTCAGGCAATGTCCAAAGCAAGCTGCGATTCTGCAAGAACCGTACCCACGTCCTACAGATTCCACTCCACTTCAGTTGATGTTCATATCCTCAGCACCAGCACCATCTCCATCTGCAGCCATTCATATTACTATGTTACAAACGACACAGAGAACCCTTTTTTTATATACATGTAATGGAAGACTTCATTAAAAAAACTCAAGGACAATACAGAGAACTAACGCCCATATATACTCTGCTGCTTAGATTAGCTTAGCTCTGCTTTGCATGTGCACAAGGACCAGAATCAAAGCTAAGGAGCCTGAACAAATTGAAGTACATACCCTCATTTTCTGACGAAGTGCAAATGGAGCGCCTTGCACGTTGTTGCTGCTGTTGGCGTGTTGGCTGAAACAATAATAATAAACCAGAAAAAAGAAAGAACATATTGTCATTTAATGCGAAAACCTCAGCCAAAACAAACAGCATCATTTAGGCTAGGGTGATGACCATATGTACATTACACATAGATAACAGAGTGATACCTGAAGCTTTGGCCTAAGTGCCTCCAGTGGTCCTTTGGGTTTGGCAACACCTTGCTGTACACAACCAAAGTGTCACGCATGGTACTAATTCATGCAAGTTTCATACTTGCGCCCTCAACTCATCACTAGATTAAACGTACTGAAGCCACAGAAATCAAAGAGAAGAAGGGTAATAGCAAATACCTTTCCTAGAGCCCAGTCGGCAGAATCAAAGTAAGCCCGCTCATGATCCTAAAAGTACAGAAGAGAATTTAATTACTGATCACAGCACTTTCCTTGTGTGGATATTATCTGGTTCTGGTCCCCTCCTATTTCATCTATTTTGGGATAACGCGAAAAAAAAAAAATCAGCAAGGAACCTTTGAGATGAGTGGTCGCTTTTTGGGCATTAATCCTCCAAACTTCTTCTTGATTGCTTCTTCCTGTCCACAGAAACATTATTATGTTCAGTGCAACCTATCATGCCACTTAAAGCAATTAGGATGGATTGTTATTCCATCACCAAAAGAGTGCAGGAGTGCCATTGAAATTACTGTATGTAATAATACTGTATAATCTCCTACATTAGTGCTGAAAATAACTATGTTCAAGAAGAAAAAGTGCAGAAAATAACCTGTTGCTGAGCTGAGGGCATAGAATTGTCTTCACTTTGGTCCATAGGTTGAGGATTTCCATCAAGGGCAGCAGGTGCATTGGAGTCCATCTCCGACATGATGCTGTTTTTGTTTTATTAAAAAAAAACAAGAAGCTAATGTCATTATGTCAACGTTCACATAAAACTGTGGACACATACATGACTCAAGACAGGACGAAGAAGCTGATGGAGGAAACAATTGTGTAATAATGCCAATGCAGTATATGGCTTAGAACAGAAAGGCAAACTAAGTAAGTGGTGCTTTCTGAAGAGGTGAGGCGGTATGTTCCTATTATTTTGGTGCTGAACAAATTATTACTCCCGCATCCCCACCAGCTGATAACATCAATAGCTCAGTTTGTTTAAAACGTTCTGGTGATGCTGTTACTTGGCTTGGCTTCTCTTTCCTAGGAGTAGTGAAGAAAGAAATCGTGTATGATTATTTGAGATATCAACCCCCCACCCCGTTACCAATTGTGCGTTTTCAGCCTTTCACTAGGTGTGATGGATGTTTCAAGGATCTGTGTGTGTCATGTCCACTCATCAGTTAGTATCAGAGAAGAAATAGAGCAGTACTCCAGCTAGTAACAAGCAGTTAAAAGGAAACTGGTATGACATGGCTCTGAAAGGTGGATTTGGAACAAACAGTAGACAGTAGTCAGTGGTATGCATGCCCTGATGCGTGTGAAGTCAAACAAGTGCCTGTCGCTAGCTAAAACAAGGGGATCCAATCCAATACAATTGTGGTACAGATGTGTTTATACATGTACATAGATAGAGTAAGCTAAGATTTAACAAGGGGATGGATGGATCCATCCAATTGCGGCGAAATTGTTGGTTCTCATAACGTGGACACCAGGCAGCAAAGCAAAAAAAAAAAAAAAGCAAAGTAATCCATCCATCCATCCATATTCCATACGCATGATTAAAATCAGAGAGAACTGGGGTTGAGGAGAGCTTGCTCATACAGTAGTTAACAGTATATATGTGATAATCAGTCCATGGAAGGAAGGTAGGGTGGTTGCTTACCAGAGCAGAGCAGAGAAGAGGAGGGGACGGGATGGATCTCCGTCTGGTCAACAGCACAGCACGGGCAGGAGTGAGGAATCGAGTCCAGCACAGAGCAACCACGGCGAGGCGGCAGGCAGGCAAGGAGTCCAATACAGAACTCAGCACACAGCACGGGGATTGAGTTTGATCCAATCCAATCCAAGGAGAACTGAGGACGACGATGAGGCTGCTGTTGCTGCGCGCTGGTGGTGGAAGAAGAAGGGGAAGGGGAAGGCAAGGACAGGGTGATTTGGATGGATTGGTAACCCGGTTCGGATCTGGATCAACAGAAACAGAACAGGGAGGGAGAGCGTGTGGCTTGGGGTGGGGCCTACCTACCCTACCTCCGGCATCCGGCATCTCTGGTTCGGTTCGGTTCGGTTCACCCAGCCCCAGCCGCCCAGGGCCGGCCATCCCTCTCCCTCTCCTCTCCACTTGCACGGCACATGCCTAGCATCGTTGGCTGGGTCCTCCTCCCACTCTCATGGCATACGATGATGGGGATTCCGAACATACTCCCTCGGTCGTCGTTCTTGTTTTTTTAGAGATCAACGTTTTTAAACTATCGACAAATATATATTAAAATATAAATATTTATGTTAAATAATTAGTATCATCGAAAAGATCTTTAAACCTAGTTTTTAATAAAATTATTTAAAGATATAAATGTTGCACGTATTTTATACAAATTAGTTAAAGTTGAAAAAGTTTAATACGCACGTTTTCCATAACGTCGTCCCTTTTGAACGGAAACAAAAACAAAGAGTATCTCGCAGAAATGCCCAATGCAAGAGGATGGATGCATGGTTGATGATGTACTGGCAGAATTAGATGATCGAATGCCATGCGTTGTTCTGGACAATATTGCCAGGGCTAGGCAGTGATCTCTTTGGACGCTGCAGCCAGCGGTTGGTATCATGATCAATCTGAGATGGCACATTTATGAATGATTCGTGTCTTGCTGATGAAGAAACAAACAAGCTAGCCCATGCGTCACTTTAGTTAATTTGCTCAATGTACCAAACAATCAGTCTCGCTAATAAGAACAATTTGTGTCCAGCTGAACGACAACGGGGGGTTTCATCTCATTCATCGATCAAAAGAAAAAGAAGAAAAAAACCCCCTCGTTTTCTTACATTTGCGATCACCCTGTCCTTGAATACACAATCACAAATGTAAAGCTTAAGCCGGTGTGCTTATATTCTATGGCACACTCAACATCATATAAATTGGATGGAACAATAATACAAGGGAGAGTAAATTTTGCTAGCACGCGACACGATTACGCAACACAACACATGGATTAGGTTTCCACTCGTGAGTAAGAGTTGCAGCATGCAACTTGAAGATGGATCGGAGAGGAGGGCAATATATAATCGATCAGTAGTAGGTGCAGGAGCCATAGCTGGGATCGGACTGCACCACGAGCGCCGAGTTGTTGAAGTAGCAGTTCCAGGGGTGCCTGCCATTGGCGGCGTAGTAGAGGTTCATGGCCACGGCGGCGCGCGACACCAGGTTGTCAGGGTAGTAGCACGGCCCGCCCTTCTGGATCACGGCGCAGCTCACCTGGGAGCACGCGTAGTTGAGGTTCAGAGACAGGATGTCGTTGGACGCCGACGGCTTGGCCACGCACCACGTTTTGGCATCAGCAACACCAACGCTGCTTCCTACAAAATCAAAACAGTTCCAATCAAGCAATTCCAATGCCATGCCAAGGCTACTGGTGGGTACTGGAGCACTATCAATCAACAGTTGACACACAGCACGGCAATCCCCAAAAAAGGAAACCTTTACTCTTAAGAATGATATGGAAGATGATGAAAAGGTGTGGTAGAAAAAGAAAGTGAGGTTCAAAAATCCGAAGAAAACTAGAATCAGTACTAGTAACTGGCAGCGGCAGTGAAATTACCTGAGCTGAAGGAGAGGAGCACAAGCCCCAGGGAGAGGAGCAGGAGCCGCACAGATGGCCGAGCACCTCTTACCATCTTGCTCTTGGTCTACAGCAGGCTAGAGCTGGGCTGGGTGGACAGTGCACTCGTTGTCGTGGAGACAGGTCACTAAGATCAGACGGAGTGCTCTTCACTGCACAGGACGCCTGCCTGCAAACGTACTCCCGCACCGCACCAGCTGGACCTTTTGAGTGGAGCTGAGTAGGTGACACTCTGCTCTGCTTTGCATTTGCAATTGCTTTGCTTGCTGGACGGTCATGCTACACAGACACAGGTAAGGTCTCTGTCTCTGGCTTCAACCGAAGGCAACCTACCATGTGCTCCTGCTTCAGCTCCATAGTAAATACTGCTGCCGATTTTGTTCTGCCCTTTGCATCTCTCCCTCTCAAGTCTGTCTCAACTCTGCAGTGACCTTTTCTTGGGTCCCTCACCACATCACAAAGCTTGTGGATCCCGACTTCTACGGCTTTCCTTCCTCTGTCCCTATTCCTTGTGAGATCATATCTGTTCTCTTAAGTACCCAGAGTTTCTGTGTTTACTGATGGCTATACTTGCTCCATACCAAAACCAAACAGAGTCATGATGATTACCAAATCATTCATTACTCTACCCATGTGGGTGTTCCATAACCACCAATGTGGTAGATCCAGAAACCAATACCACCTGCTGCCCGTAAAAGATGTTGAATGCATATACTACCTTGCTTGCTTTGCTCCTCCTTGTCTATACGCCTTTTCTATCTGCTTTTGCCCTTCGCTCTTGCTCTTATTCCCATCCACATTTGTCCCCTTGCCCTGCAAAACTGATTGTGCCCACTTTGCATGGAAATATTGAATTGATTTCAGCCAGATATACATTTTCAACATTTGGAAAGAAAGAAAGAAAGAAAGAAAAGCGGGTTATATAAAAACTTCATGTGCACACCAATCAAGATCAGTAGAGGAAAACACAAAGAGATCAATAATATTCCCATGTTACACGATACTTCTCAACTGAAAAGAAAAGCAGTATGCCACAAGCAACACCAAACACATGATGGCTATCTATAGCCCAGGCCATCTAGTGCCAAACACATTCCCTGCTCTGTATATTTCCTTATCCTTGGGCAGTTGGGCCCTACCACAACGGCAAATATCAAAAGCCTACCATTGCTTATTTGCTTACGTATTATGCAGGTTGCTTCTAACTTCTAACAGAAATATTTGGCTAACAATAACAAAGGCAAATAGTAGTCTCAAGCTCTTTGCCCACAAAAAAGTACCATCCGATCCCAAACAGTCAGCAGAAGCAATGTTAGATCCTGCACGCCAGTTAGCTGTGCTATCTCCACCTGGATCAAGGAGAAAATTAGACAAAACAAACTAAACATCAGATGCTGCTACAAGACAAAGTGTATGCCGACAGAACACAATAAAAGCTCACCCCGTGGAAATGATAGCCATACATTGGAGATGCCCTAATGAGGCAGCAAAGGTGGTTATGATGTACATTCTTCAGCCACACTAATTGTAACAACCCTAGAAATCCGGATATTGAAAATACGGGCTTTCAAAAATTTTTCTAAAGTTTACCAGTGTATGGTGGATGTCATGTAGGAAACCCGCCAATAGATGCACAAATAGCACCCTACGTTAGCCCGAGCATTGTATTTAAATAACCAGAGTTTGATTCGCCTCTTATTCGATTTTATGTGATGTTAATAAAATCGAATAACCCTTAATGTATGTATATATATAAATGCCTGCTAACACCCCCCCCGCGCTGGCCCAGCTCGTCCGCGCGCTCGACCGCCGGCTTGCTGCGAGCTCGAGGCCCAGCTCGACCGCCTGCCTGAGCTCGAGGCCCAGCTCGGCCTGCTGCGCTGCCGCCTGCCCGCTCGCTCGCACGCTCGCCCGACCGGCCTGCCTCGAGCGTCGGCCCAGTCGCGCCACGCGCTGCCGCGCCTCGTCGATCGCCCGCGCGCGCTCGACCGTCCGCCGACCGCCGGCCCAACAAGACGGCCCACCAAGGGTCTGCCGCCGGACGCGCCCGCGCCTCTCCCCTTTCTCTCGCTGACGCGTGGGACCGTGCTGTCAGCTCCTACCTTTTACCACTTCTGGTCGACCGCGCGTCGCGTCCGTCGCACCATTTTTGTGCACCACGCGCCTCCGCCGTCCGCCCGAGTACGGCCGCGTCCCGCGCCGTCCATCTAACCGCCTGCCTACGCCACGCTTCACCGAACCCTAACCCTAATCGTGGCCGCGCACAGCCGCCCGATGGGCATCTCCTGCCTCCGCCGTCCATGGCCGGCCGCCGTTCCTATTTAAAGAGGAGCACCGTGGCCTCTAGGGTTTCCCCATCGCCCCGCCGTCTTTGTGGAGACCCGCCGCCAGATCAGTCGAGCGAGAGAGAGAGAGAAGGAGGGAGGAGCAGGAAGGAAGCGCTGCCGAGCGAAGCTAGAGCGCTGCCGCCGCCGCCGCCGTCCGCGCGCTGAGGACCTGGGAGCACCGCATCACCGCCTCGACGCCCCGGCTTCGCTCCCCTGCACCGAGCCGCCACCAAGCCCGCGTCACCTGCCTCGACCGTCGCTGCGCGAGTAAGCATCCCCGCCCTCGCCCTGCTCGGCCATGGCCGTTACCAGTACACCGTCGACGTTCTTGCTCTCTTACCCCCGTTTCTTTCCTTACCGCGACCGATAGCTTCGCCGTAGTCTAGAGCACATTTTTGACAACCTCTAGGAGCCGGCACAGGCCACAGTGGAGCCACGCACTTTTGCAGCTCCGGCCTCCCCGGACTCTGGCCGCTGGAGCGTCCGCCGTGGCCGCCGAGCCGCGCACGCCCCGCCGTGCCTCGACTAGCCCCGGTAGCTAGCTCATGGAGATCCCAGCTTCTCCAATCGAAGGGCAAGAAGGAAGATGGAGACCAACGCCCGGCTTTGCCGGCAAATTTGGCCTCGCCGTCGCCAGACGCCGCTGCCGCGCCTCGCTGACCGCCACCGGCTCGAGGGTCGATTTCCCCGAGTTAGAGCACCTAGCCGACCAGCCACGTAGCCCAGCTACTGCTCCGACATTCGTCGAGGGTCCGCCCGACGAAGTAGAGGGTCCGACCGACGAAGTCGAGGGTCCGCCCGACATTCGTCGAGGGTCCACCCGACAAGTCGAGGGTCCGCCCGACGAAGTCGAGGGACGACCGACGAAGTCGAGGGTCCGCCCGACATTCGTCGAGGGTCCGCCCGACATTCGTCGAGGGTCCGCCCGACAAGTCGAGGGTCCGCCCGACGAAGTCGAGGGTCCGACCGACGAAGTTGAGGGTCCGCCCGACGGAGTCGAGGGTTCACCCGACGAGTCGAGGGTCCGACCGATGGAGTCGAGGGCCTGGCTCTAATCGAGGTCCTGCCCGAGTTGAAGACCCGGCTCGAGGCCAGAGGGTCAAGTCTCGAGGGGCGCACTGTTCTCGAGGGCTCCCATTCGTGCGAACAAAGTTCCGTCTTCGAGGTCATGCCCGTTCGCCGAGCGAAGTTTCGTACTCGAGGCCAGTCCGTTCGCCCGAGCGAGCTCCGTCCTCGAGGGGTCGCCCGGACCGCCCCCTCGAGTGTACAGTGGCCGACCTAACCTGACCCAGAACCAGCCCTGTCCAGACCTTCGAGGCCCAGTCGAGACCGTCAACGTTGACCGTTGACCTGGCCCCACCTGTCAGTGACCAGACCCGTGGGCCCCACCTGTCAGCCACTAACTGGAACGTCGACACTGACGTCAGCATAACGTCAGCATGACGTCATCAAGCCCAGACCCGCGTCAGTGCTGACGTCATCCCAGCCCCGGCTACACTGTTCCTGCGCGCCGCGTGGCCCAATCAGGAGTTGCTACGTGTCAGCTCCAGGTTAATCTGCCTTTTTTCTTTTTCCGAAAATAGAATAAACTTCGGAAATTCATAACTTCTCCATACGAACTCCGAAAAATATGAACCAAGTGTCCAAATTTTCATAAAAATAAGCTCTACGTCATAGGCTTGTGTATGAGTGCATTTGGAGTTATTGAATTTTATTGCTTCTTTGTGTTGACTCTATAGGAGCCGCTGACGCGGCTATTATGTCTCGTTTCAGAGGAGGATCAGCTTGAGGAGGACGACTACGAGTACGAGGAGGAGCTCGGTGACGACTTCACAGGTGCCACACCCCACCCAACCTCGTAGATCCTATTACGCATGGCATAATATCTAGTTGCTAGTGCTTTAATTATGAATATCACCTGATGATAGGTTGCATGGTAGAACTGCCTGATGAGCCTTTACCTTGTCGCAACCTTACTCCTGCACACCTGCTGATAGGCTAGACGCTTGCTTATTTTATCTATGATGCTTTACTTCTACTACGCTTATATCTGTGTGATAATGATGCGTGGTGGAGAGCATGGTCATATGGTTAAGGCACGTGGTGCCACTTTACTCGGGGAGAGTGCTGCGTGCGTCTTGGGTGTGTGGTGAGGGTTGAGTCGATCGGACAGGATTCTACGACGAGCCATGTGGGCGAGTCTTGCCGGGGAATGTGTTCTGGGCATTCCCGTGTGAGGTGCTTGTGGCGGGCACATTGTGATGCATAAGGAGATCCCGGGGGTGAGAACCTTCGTGGAGCGAAGCCCCGGGAAGGAGGTGCTGTTGTAGCACGGACTGTTGTAGTCCCAAAAGAGAAGATAATCCTGTCTGATCCCCCTAGGACCTGATATCTCTTGAGGACCGGAACCTTGGGACTTACGTGCTCACCACTCGCTCTTGAATGGGCGGGAGACGGATGTCTGACTAGCTAGGACGGTGCCACTACTACTAGGTTGTTAGCAGAAAGTGTCGGGAGGTACGGGCGTGGAGACCCACACCCTCCTTAGACAGCATAGTGACCACGGGGGCCCGGTACTATGTCTCACAGTCTCAGTGTGCCGGTGGTACCTATCCGGGATGTCCCAGTACTGAGTGGTAGGGTGGCATCGCACCGGTTAGAAAGCAGCCGGAATCAGCTTAGGCGGGGCACCGCCGATGATAGTGATCTTGTGGTTACGGGAGTACACGCTCTGCAGAGTTTATAAATCTATATATAGTCCGCGAGCCACTGGTATGGCTCTTTCCCAAGACCCACGCTTCTCGGGAGTAGTGAGAGGAGTCCTATTTCTCCCCCTGGTGTTACCCTTCCGGCTGTGAGCCGCTGAGACAGGCTCCGAGAGGGAGTTGGACCTGTCGACTGAGTGCGAGAGGGTGAGATGTGTGTGATGGTGATGGAATGGGTTGGATGTGTGGATGAGATGGATTAAAATTGAAGAATTATATTATATAATATTGGTCACTGTTTGCATAAGAAACTACAGCCACATATTAGGTCGATTTGATTATATCCTTTGCATCCCACCAAATACTACATAGCAAAAGCAAAGCATAGGGTGGGAGATGTGGCCAGTACAAACCGTACTGAAAATTATTTGGCAGGTGAGCCCGACTACGACTATGACGACGAAGAGGAGTAGATGTCTCGTTCCTACGCTCAGGCTTCTTTTTGGAGATTTTATTGTACTTCCGCCTTCCGCAGCCGCCCCCAGAAGCTGCTGCTACTCTGATGATCCCGCCAGTGTGGCGATGAATTATTTATGTAATCCCTTCTAATTGTATTCTTTTGTACGATGTATGGATCCTGTATCGACTATTGCGAGATAATGAGATGGTTTGATGCTTCGAACTATTATATTATCCGCCATTCTGTGTATTTTCCCTTCGTGGAAAATTGAGGATGTTTCACTAATGTCAGTATTGCTTCCATATGCGAGCATAACAGGCAAAGCAGTAACTAAACTACTAAAGCTCATCTCTTTTACACCAAATCGCCGGTGCACACTTTGCACGATTCTTTTAGTCTTGCAGTGCAGATATAATTACAAAAGTGAATGCTAGCTAACAGACTAGCTTGCCATTTACAGTTTTACACAAATGTTGTAATATCAGGATATCATGACATTACTTTAGTTCAGTAATGGATGGCAAAACTTCAGAGCCAAACATAAAAAAAAAAAGTTCAAATCAGTAAACATAAACATATTCTGCATGCTACAATGTGACTACATCAAAGAAAAAAAAAAACACCTCCCACCATACATATCACACCAACAGTTAAACATAACACCTAAATGTATTACTTCTGCAAGCACCCAAGCAGTAAATCAAACACTACACATGCTGTCTTCCTGAGACCTAGATGCATTCGACTTCATATGATCATATCAAGTTGACAAATAAGGTGATTCTTATGCATAAACTTCTGTATCAAAACAAAGATGAGCTAATGTAGAATCGGACACTGTTAAACAAAATAAAAAAAGTACAGCGCAAATAAAAGATAAACCTACAGGTATAGTTGTCTAACACTTCTCGCATATGGAGATGCCCTAAGGAGGCAGGAAAGGTGGTTGTGATGTACATTCTTCAGCCACACTAATGTCAGTATTGCCTCCATATGCGAGCATAACAGGCAAAGCAGTAACTAAACTACAAAAGCTTATATGTTTTACATCAAATTGCCAGTGCACACTTTGCACGATTCATTTTATCTTGCAATGCATATAGCATTACAAAAGCAAATACCAGCGAACAGATTAGCTTGCCATTTACACAAATGTTGTAACATAAGGATATCATGACATTACTGTAGTTCAGTAATGGACGGCAAAGCTTCAGAGCCAGACATAAAAAAATGTTTAAAATAGGAATACACATAAACATCTTCTGCATGCTACAATTTGACTGTACATTGAAGAAAAAAACACCTTTCACAATAAATACCACACCAACAGTTAAACATAACACCTAAATCTTTTACTTCTGCAAGCACCCAAGCAGTAAATCAAACACTACACATGCTGTCTTCCGGAGACCTACATGCATTCGACTCTCATATGATCATATCAAATCAACAAATAAGGTAATTAGACCTTCTGTATCAATACAATAATGAGACAATGTAGAATTGGCCACTGTTAAACAAAATCCAAAAAAATACAGCGCAAATAAAAGATAAACCTACAGGTATAATTTTCTCACAGCTGCCTAAAACACATGGATTTGGAAATTATAATAACTTTTAGAAGCATAAACATTTTGCAACCTACAGTGGTTTGCATTCATGGATTTTCATATGGAAAAATTGCAGAAAGAGATATATTAAAGGCAGTCAAACTCACTTGGATGTGTATTCGATGCTATATCCTCCATTGACCAAACACCATGGATATGCGTATCTTCTGTATCCGTTCACTTTGAGGACATCTTTGCTAGTTTTATAAGTGTTAAACAGATTTGTTTTGAAATCAGGGAACAAAATGCAATTTTATCCAAAAAAAAACAGGAAGAAAACATAACGGAACGGGATGATGTTATGGACATATATACATGAATTCACATCTATAGCATAAGGTGCTCTCCTCGTACACACATGGGAGATAAGAGAAAATAAGTAAAGGAAAGCGGTAGCAATGACTTGTATGATAGGAAGACAAAACAAGCTCCTGCCATTCTTGAATTCAATGAGAAGATTTCACACTTCTCGCTAGTAATGGGTCAGATTACACGAGGACCTGGAGTGGGAGGGAAAACACAGCTACAGTTGCTGTTCACTCACTAGACACAAGAAATACAACACCTGGCAGTGAAGCCCCAAATACCTGGGCCAGCGCTAGCTTCTGCCTTTTGTTCAGCCTAGAAAATTCTTGGCCCCTGGGGTTGTCGCCATTCAATAGCTTGCGCCCGTCATCTACTGCTTTCCTTCTCAGGGAGCACAGCTGCGCCGAAGCTTCTGCTGTAACAGCGCCATCAGCTTCAGCTTCCGCTTCATCTGCTCCCCAGTCTAACTCGTCATCGTCAGTCATGCCTTTTGACGGCTCATGTGTTGTTGATTCATGGGCTTCATGGTTTCCATCTTTGGCAGGCACACAGTCTGTGTCGCTGCTTGTGCCCCACCATTTCATAGTTTCGCAAGACAAGCCAGATGACGGGAATCCGTACTTGAAATCATCCATATAGCTAGGGATGGCCTTGGCTTGGCTACCATGGGCCAAGCTTGGTGATGCATTCTGTTTACCTGCTGGGGGCGAACCTGAAATTTGTCCTGCCTTAGAAGTGCCCTGTTGAGACTTTGCCGCTCCTTGGGAAGTGCTTGATGACCTATCCAGTCCAGTCCAAGTGTGAGATGAATATGGCGCACAGATCAGAAGAAGACACAGGCAGCATCTAAATCACAAGAATATGTCTATCAAGGCCTCAGGGGAAAGCATTACTCACACTACTGATGGGCCTGATGCACTGGAAACCTTTTGTTTCGCGGTTTTTGATAACTCAAGGAGTTCCTTGGCTTTGTCTCTATCAGGACCTTTAGTGTCATCCCCAGCTTTCCCAGAAACAAGCTGCAAGAGTAAAACTACAAATGACCAGACAGGCTAAGAAATCAAAGCAGAGGTATTAAACGTTGTATGGACCAACACAACTTTCTTTAGAGCAGATACACGAGATAACTAACGTACATGGGGGCTGGCTTTGAGTTATTCCCAGATGAGATTTAATACATGTCCAACATGGAACTAGCTACGGATTATGAAGTCAAAGCAGTCCAATAGGAATTTACCTTACGATAGGGCCACCTAACAATCCCATGGGTGCGGCAGATCCTCTTCAAGACACTGGTGCAGACTCCTGCAGGTAAGTAGAGCATGCAGGGTGAAGGGAACTGGAAGCAGCGCGCAAGAGACAGGCATGGACATACCGAGGATGGAGGCCGCCTCGGCGATGGGGAGGGAGAAGAGCTTGGAGATCTCCTCGTAGGACAGCGAGATCCTGGTGGGCTTCTGCTGGGGCGCCGGCTGCTGCGCGGGGGCGTCGGAAGCCATGGGAAGGAAAGGCTTGGCGCGCGCAGCAGGATTTGAAGCGGGAAGCAACGAATCGAAGGAGAGGAGGCGGGCGGAGCTCGGGGGACGGGGGATCCGACCGACCGACTGCGACCGGCCCGGCGGCGCTGACCGATTTATCGGATTTCCTGCGTTTGGGGAAGGGGAGTAAAGTATAGTAGGACGGGCAGGTGGGCTTTGTTCCGGGACACGTGACTGGGCCAGGCCCAACTAATAAAAATCAGGCAGGCCGGTCAGGCTATTTCGACCCAAACACATAAAAAGAAGAGAAAAAAATATACTGCTACAGATTTTGTTGTTTTTTTTTATAAAAAATCAACATTGATAGTAGCTGATCTGGGGTGGGTCGGAGCCCTCTGAAGCAGGTTTCTTTTTTAGAAAAAGGAATTTTTATTTTGATCACCGTAAGAGTTTTGCACTCAACCAATTCTTATTATAATCCATCCTCTTCTGTTTTTTAAGCTCTTAAAAAGTAAAACTAAACAAAGGGAAAATTGATTAAACGCTAAGCGCTAAGCCTTTTCAGCGACGACCATCTATGCTTGGCGAAAATTTCCATTGCCACAGTCTTCATCATGCGGCATGCCCACTTTAAATAAGGTTTGTCGTTCCTCTACTGCACGGTATTCCACAAAGGGGTTCAATATATTGCCCTGAAAACAACCTGCAAATAACAATATAGTCATTTTTTATCAAAAATCCTTTCATTTCTAAATAACCAAATAGACCATAAGATTGCACTTGCCCCCATACAAATCAGAGCACACAAGTGTTGGTCTCTTTGAACATCCCACAACCTGAATAATTCGGGTATACTTTTTGGTGGTTCTAGATTAAAAGCCACTTGGTAGACTCTCCAAACAAATCTAGCCACATGACAATCAAAGAACAAATGCTGGACAGTTTTCTTGTTGTCACAAAATCAACATCTATCATCTCCTTTCTATTTTCTCTTTTTTAAATTGTCTTTGGTTAAAATTACCCTTTTCATCGGGAACCAAATAAATATCTTGACTTTAAGTGGTAACTTTAACTTCCGTAACAACTTGTTTGAAGGCATAGCAATTTGATTAACTAAGTGTTTATACATTGATTGCACTGTGAAAGATCCTTCTCTTGTAAGACTCCACTTAATGGAATCTTGTTGATCATCCAACGCACAAATGCAATTTTAGCCACTAATTCATTCCATTTAAGTAACTTTTCCCCCACTAGAGATCTTCTGAAAGAAATGTTAAGGGGTGTGGATGCAAAAGCATTGGCTACTGATATATGTTTTTTCCTCGTAATATTGTATAAAGATGGGTATTGCTCTTTAAGAGTGAAGTTTCCAAGCCACTTGTTCTCCTAAAACCTTGTTTGACTCCTATTGTGAATGGTAAAAACAGAGAGATTAAGGAACTGATCTTTTGCCTTCATAAGGCCTGACCAGAAGCGTGAATCTCCTGGTTTCCAATGAACTTCACCAATGATTTTATTTTTCAGGTATTTCTTCTAAAAATATTGTGTCAAACGCCATCTTCATTTGTTAATTTGTATAACCATTTGCTAAGTAAGCAAACATTCTGGATAAAGTCTTCTTGTCCATGGTCAAGTTTAAACTCAATTGATGATTAAAATCGCCAGAGATGGAAGCAAGGCTTTCGATCGGCTATTGGCGCCAAGCTGCTTCTGGCGCCTTCGGCACACCGATCGACGCCCATCCGCACGCCCGGTGGTGTCCATGCAAGTCGCAGCCCTGCTGCTGAGTCTTCCCGGCCTCCTCGCCCTTTGCCAACGGCAGTCTGTCCAGCGCCGCCGCCACAAACGTGGCCACCATGACCACCACCGGCCCTGCGGCCACCAGCCCTCCCAGCGCAACGCCGCCGCCCAGCACGCTGCCCCGCGGCCCGGCCAGGAACACCGCCGTCCCCGTGGCCGCCGCCGACCCGGGTCCCGGGAACAGGAAGAAGCAGCCGGCCAGGCTCAGTATCTCCATGGTGCCGCGGAGCACCAGCGCGGGCTCCCGGAGCACCACGTCCGTGACGTGCCCGGCCGCGCCCAGCACCAGCGCGCCGCGCCGCGCCGCCCGCGCCGCGCGTACGCGGAGACGCACGACAGGACGTCTCGCCCCGCGGGCACCTCCACCACGTGGGCACGCATCGCGCTGGGGCATTCGTGCGCGATCACCACCGGCGGCTTGCTCTTGCTGGCCCGGTTCTGCTTGGAGTTGGAGCACGGCGGGGGCCGGCGAGGGAGCTGCTGCTGGTGCCCCGTCCTCACACTCGCGGTGGCCATTGCGCGTACGGCGGCGTGGCCGTGGCCGTGCCTGCCTGCAAACAACGGTGAGGGACTGAGGGCGGTCACACACATCTATAATCTGTTGGCTTGGCTTTTAAAGGTGTTGGATCGTCTTCAATCTTCGTCCAGGCCGCACAAGCACAAGCAGAGGCTAGCTGTCTGTTAACAAGACAAATAAGCGTGACGAATTATTCTACATGTAAGGACTTATGTGAGGTACGTGCTGCTCTAGCATCCTAACAAGCTCCCAACTGTTATGCCTTGGTACAGATTTTCTAATTAAGTCTGGGCAAAAGCAGTAGCTAGGCCCTATATGAAGGTTGGGATGTTGTTTGCTTTTACACAACATACAAAAAGCTAAATGATGGGCACCCATATAATATACTAGTTGGAGTGAATAATCATAATAAAACAACTATTTTTTTGGCGTTGCACTTTTGTATGATGAAACTGCTGAAAGTTTAGTTTGTCCTTTCAAAACATTTTTATTAGCTGCTATGTTAGAGAAGAAGCCACTTAATCATTTTAACAGACAAAGAGATGTAGCAATACCAAAAACAATCAATATAGTCCTACAAATAGTGTTTGTATTTGGCATATATAGACCAGAATGCACAAGCATCTAGTTGGAGTTGTGGAGGACTATAAGAATTTCAATGTAGTTTTTTCATAATTGTATTTATGATGAAGAGTAGAAGGATTTTATAAATGTCTAGAATAATTTGCTAGGACAAGTAGAAGCTGCAAGAAAATACATGGTTGCAGAAGATTATTTGATAAAAGGGACAAATGATCTTTAGTATATATGTACGAAATACACTTCCTACTAATATTAATAGAACTCAAAGATGTGAAAACATGAATAATGAATTGAATGGATATATCAGTGTCGAATATGACGATATGCTCACTACTTTTAACACTTTGACATATTAATGGCAGATAACATAATAAGGAGGTGAAATATGATTTCAAGACAACCACAATACACGAAGTCGAAACCAAATAGGAGAATATTATGGCATGCAACAATAATTTATACTCCATTAGTGTTTAAGGTATCGAACAAGTGATGGAAACACACTTAACTGTTGTCTATTCTATTGTGTTGAGGTTGATACTAAAACGGCTGAAAGATAAATGTTTATGGTTGGAGAAATAAACATGTTATATTCCCTCCGTATATGATATAGAAATTAAAAATCGTTTAGAACAGTGGCACGGTCTTTGAAGTATAACTTTGACTTCGTATTTTTATAAAAATACTCTCTTTGTCCGGGAATTCATGCAAATTGAAGTTGTAAGTGTTGTCTGTAAAAGAAAAAAATTGTGGCGTGGGCCAGGCCTGGGACTGAACCGAGCGGGTACTTGCCACAGTGCTTGAGAAAATTGCGTGGTTTTGCTTGTGATGCGTGCCCAAGAAACAAGAAAAGAAAGCTGCCGATTCAAGGCATGCGCTGCAACTGATACTTGAACCAGGGGCATATGCGTCATTTTCCATGTCTGCTAACTTTGCCTTGGGAACGGAGATTTGGATCTTTAAGGGACGGAGAGAGTACTCATTACAAGTGACATATTTATATTTTTTATAAATATATTTTTTAAGACAAATCTATTCATATGGTTTTCATACTTTTAAACTCAACAACTTAAAAGTTAGTTACTAATGATTTATGTTCCTAATGTTTGACCCAAATTTTATCAAAACGACTTCCTTTTGCTATATGAAGGAGTACAGTTTTATGTATTAGAAGGTCAAGTGAAGTTTAGGTTAAAAAAGCTCGAAATTGATTCTAGCATGCATTAAACCATCATTAATCATAATTAGACATCATCAAGCTGCGTTTCAAGTTACAATGAATTCTCGAGCGCACATTTGGGGAGGAAGGAAGCTTGCTAGTTCACTCCAACAATAGTATCATGGTAGTTAGTAATCTTAAACTCCTATAAAGCTAATTCCCACTACATATTTCTCTACAAGGTGAAGCCATGTCATCCGAGAGACCCGTAGCCACGTCATCATCCACCCATAAGTCTACTACCATTAACTCAAGCATGCTAATAAATATCCTCTCCATTCCTCTATCCATTTTTTTTATGATTTACGTTGGATCTTTTCTCATTCCACTACGACATGTATGCAACAAACAATTCCATCATAATACTCCACTTCTAATCAAATTTATACATATTCGTGCCATTCACAAGATATTATTTTAAAAACTCTCGCAACAACGTACGGGGTATTTATCTAGTTAATATAGAGAATACGTTGTGTTTTTGTGGAAGTAGAGTTTGAGTTGCAAAGGTCAACTTTTGAGAACTACACATACTTTTTATGCCTATTGTCGTAGCTTGGCACGATTAATAGAACGATTAATTAACTTAGAGTCAATTCCTAATCATCAAACATCGTGATACTACTAGTAATTTACCACAACAAACTCGAATAGGCCCATAATTTTTGTTTAGGGAACCAATTGAGATAGAACAAAGGTCTTTTATGTTGTTTGGATGGGGATCAAATACGATGGATGCATCCTAGAAAGAGGATATTCCCCATAGATGTAGACTAGATGGATTCTCCGCGGTTGTTGCGGGTATGAAAGAGAAATATACGATCAATTCTTTTATTTCTTTATACTTTGTAACTTTGATTGGAAATATTATTGGAAAGCAATGGTCCATCTTCAGTGAAGCCTAGCAAAATGTCCATTGTTAAAATACATATTTTGACAAAGAAAATACATGTATATATATATGATATATGTGACAAATGGAAGGTGTATAATTACTCAAATAGAACCTGTAAAAACATTATTCTGCAGCTTGTCAAGTACTGTCTCGGCCGCAATTATAGTCTAAAATTTGTAAACACACACACATTTAGTTAGAATAGAACTCGTACAGATTGGTTTCAATTTTAGGAACTGCTTGACGTAAAACACACGGCACGACACAGCGTTACCCTCCGTTCTTCCATCTTAAAAAAATTGCCGTCCTTTATCTAAAGGAATTAGCTTCTCATCCACTTATTCAGTCATTCGTCCTCCCTCTATCCTTGGGACTCTGGTAAGTTCGGTTGTTCTGCATGGGAGATCCGCCCAGATGTTTCTCGCTTCCTCTGTTTTTCTTCCACTTCCAAATGCCATCCTCGTTGAGATTAGGCGCAAGCGAACGCCGAACGGTCACGGTCTCTACCACCACCCAGCAACGACGGGAGGGGGCAAAGCTCTGAAGCCATCGTGTGCCGGCGAACAGGTGGGGCGAGACAGTGCCGTCGAGCGTGGTAGAGCCGAGCGGAGGTGATGTCGAACCTCGGACGGCATGGCCTCGCGACGGTTGAGGTGGAGCGCAGTATCCTAGTGCGAGCGAGGCAAAGTTCAATCTATCACGAGTGTCCATGTCCAAACTTTTTCTTTCTTCCACATCATTTCGTCGATTTCACTGTCTAACGGTGTCAAACCAACGTACCAAAAGATCATGTTACCCCCACAATGGGGTCCATTTCTCAGTCACCTAAATTTTCTTTCTCCTTCCCTTCTCTTTCTTTTCTTTTCTTTCCCTTTTCTTCCATGTCCAGTCACAAGAAAAAGGCAGCGCTCGCACCCGCCCCCGACGACCGGGTGGAGCTCGCCGGCTCCCGCGCCCGTGCCCTGTAAGTGCAATCAAGCCTTGACGTGGGTTTTGGCAATGATGACCACCGAATTAGGGGACTAATGAGATTTATCAAGATGACAAGCAAGTAATTGCAAACATGAGGATAATGTACAGGTTGGAGGGTCCCCAATTACAAATGGAGGCTATGCTGAACTCAAAGGAGGTTTAAATTCATTTTTGATTTGAATTTGAGTTTAGGAAAAGTCGTACTATCAAGAGGGATCCTAAGATGACTTGTCAAAAGTGTCACCAAATGCTTATATTTTGGAAAACACATTCTCATACCCTTACCAAATAGCCACCAAAAGCATATTTCATTCTGAGCTGTTTGGAGTGCGGCAGTGTCGCACTAGTGCGGCAGTGCCCCCCTTCAAATGTGACGGTTGGGCCCAGGCAGGTATTTATATCCTCCTGTCGGCCCAACTCACTTACCCCTTCGTCTACCTCACGACATAACCGTTACAAACAGCCAAAAGCTCTCTCTCTCCCTCCATTGTTGCTCCTTAAACTCCCAAGCTGATCTCTTGATTCCACCACTAAATCTTGAGAGAAAAGGTAGAAAACTTTGATTAGAGAGTGGATCTACTGATTCCCACTGTCAAAAGAGCATTTGGTGCACGTTTGGCCGGCATCCTAGGGTTTGTTACTCTTGGAGCTTTGCTCCTAGCCGGCTAGGCGTCGCCCTAGAGCTTGCTAACTTGTGTGGCAGCCTAGGGAGATTTGTAACCTCACATTGCAGCTAGTTAAATCACCCCTCACTTTAAAAGTTAACTCTCTTGACTTGAGAACGAGGATAAGGCAAGCCTTTGTGGCAAGCCCAAGCCATTTGTGGCTTCCTCAACAACGTGGACTTAGGCAAGCCTTGGTGGCGAGCTGAACCACGGGATAAATCATTGTGTCACCGTGTGCTTGTTTTTTTATTCATCATATTTCATATTGTTGTTGAGGTTATCTTTGTTATTGTACCCGAGCTATTTTGTAGACTTTCTTATGTTGGTTCAGGCCCTGATCTGTGATCTACTCATGTGCAGGAAGGTGTAAAGTTGGTAAACCAAGTTATAGTTTCAGTTCCTGCAGTTTTGATTCAGTCTGAATATTTTCTGTTCAGAAAAGGGTTGTAGTGCCGCACGTTGGGCGGCAGTGCTGCACTACTTTGACCTCGGATCGAATTGAGTTTTTGCAGGCCTATTCACCCCCTCTAGGCCACTTTCACGTCCAGAGATCCTACAAGTGGTATTAGAGCCTCGTTGCTTCGTATACGCTTCACCGCGTGAAGTATGATGGAATCAAGTGCTTTGAGGGGAGCCGGTGATCCCACCGGTAATGTGCAGGTTGATGATGTGAGCAGCGCGTTGTCTATGTCAATAGCAAGCGATGCTACGGTCAGAGAACAAGGAAAGACCACTGATCCTGAGAAGAGAAGAAGAAAAAAAGAGAAGCAAGAAGCTAGAGAGAAAAGAAAAGAGCAGCAGCTGCTAGAAGAAAAGAAAGGTAGAAAAGAAGCTAGAAGAATCACAAGAGAGCTCAGAGCTGAAAGAAGAACAACAAGAGCAAAAGCTATAGAAGAAGAAAAGAAAAAGCAGAAGGTTGAGTATGATGTGTCATCTAGTGAGCTCTCTAGTAGCTCGGATGATGGTGATGATGATGTGTCATACCATGCCTCCAAGAGCAGCAAGAAGAAGGATAGCAAGGACAAGGGCGGCACAACACCAAGAAATATGCAGTCATATCCTTTAATTATTCTCATTTGTCTAACCGTGATCGCAAGTCTTTCATCAATGTGCCCACGGGAAAGTTGCCTCATTTTGATGGGACCAACTTTGCCAAGTGGAAGCACTTGATGAGAAATTATCTTTTAGGTATTCACCAAGGCCTTTGGGAGATTGTGGAGAAAAGATTCCAGCCACCAGAAGATCCCGAAAGCCCAACAAGTGATGAGTTTTTGGCCACACAATTTAATAGTCAAGCTACAAGCATTCTTCTTAGTGCTCTAGATGGAAATGAGTACAAGAGGGTGATGAATGTCAATATGGCAAAATAGATTTGGGACACTTTGACTATTGCACATGAAGGTGTTGACAAAGTGAGAAGAGCTAGAATTGACATATTGTTAGCAAAGCTCAATAGGTTTGTAATAAAGGAAGATGAGGATGCTCAAGGGATGTTTGATAGATTGATGGTTCTTGTTGGAAAAATTAGAGGTCTTGGAGGTGATGAGCTTGATGACCATAGAGTGGTGAAAATAATGTTAGAAGCATACACATCAAGGAATGAGACCGTGGTCACTTTGATTAGAGATAAGAAGAGGTTTTAGCACTTCACTCCAAATGATGTGCTTGGTAGGTTGTTGACTTTTGACATGCAAAGAGAAGAAGCAAATGAGAGAAGAAGACTTGGTGAGCTGCAAGCTAAGCTTGATGGATTGAAGGTCAAGGAAGTAGCACTCAAGGCAAACAAGTCAAGCAAGCATAGCTGCTCAAGCAAGCATGGTTGTTCAAGCAAGCAACATAGCAGCAAGCAAACTTTAGCAAATCAGCCCAAGGAAGACAAACAAGTTCATCAAAGTCAAGATATAACTTCCTCATCAAGTGAGAGTGAAGATAATGGGGCTGATTACAGGAAAATAGATGAAAAGTCATTGTTCATAAAAGAATTCAGCAAGAGAATCAAAAAGAATGGTTACAAATTAGTGCAAAGAAGATTCCCAAACAAGAAGAAGAGAACTTGTTTCAGATGTGGCAACACCGAGCACTTTATAGCTAATTGTCCTCATGATGCAAAAGATGGCAAACAAAAGGAGGACAGCAAGCATGATGAAAAGAGTAGGTACAAGAACATGGGAGAAGCTCACATTAGGCATGAGTGGGACTCAACTAAAGAGTCAAGTGATGAGGATGAGAAGATTGCAACAGTAGCTATTCAAAAGTCATCCTCCACACCAAGACTCTTCAACAACATGTCCGATGATGACGATGATGATTACAACTCCCACATTTTCCTTATGGGTAAGCATGAGAAGGTAAAACCCAAAAGAAAATCTCCTTCTCCACCTCCTAGAGATGCCTCTAGTAGTAAACTTAGTGAGTCTAGTGATGAAGAGTCTAGCAATGTTAAAGAATATACTAAATTGATAAGAAATCTTGATCCTAAAACCAAACTCTTCGTCACTACACTAATGGAAGAATTAGAAAGTGTCAAAGATGAGCTTGCTGAAAGAGATGATGTTCTTGAACGAACTAAAAAATTATATATCTGATGAAGCTCTTGAGTTAGAGAGAATTGAGGTGAGCTCTTTAAACAAAGCTTTAAGCAATGAACAAAGAGAACATGCTATCACTAGGAAGGCTAATATTGCCCTCAATGATAAGTATTGTGTCTTAGTGGAAAAGCACAACAAACTTGAGGAACAATATATCTTCTTTAGGAGAGCACCTCACAGCCCTCCAAAACAAAAGACACTTCTAATGCTTCCACTAGTGAAGGTTGTGAAAAATGCTATAATGTTGATATGAATGTCTATTCCACTAACCTTGCAAACATGGAGGCTATGAGAAAGGAGATTCCTAGGCTCAATGCTATAATAGGTACAAAGGCCAAAGAAAGCAAGAAAGCTGCTGGTGGCAAAGGTGAACAACTAAAAAAGCCACAATACAAAGATGGGAGAAGTCCCCATATCAAGGATGGGCTTGGACACACTCATGGAGGTAAAACAAATGGGAGGAAGATAATCAATGGATATGAGTGTGTTCAGTTCATGAGCAAGGGATTTGGAGGTACAGAGAGGTCTGCACAGCAGGTAGCACACAGCCAGCCCCGAGCTGCATCTGCCAAGTATGGCAGTGCCGCTGTGAAGGACGGCAGTGCCGCCCCCACAGTAAAGGGAAGATCACCTCCAGCTCTCTTGCTTAGAACCAGCCCAGAAAGAAAGCTTCTCAGGTAAAGCAGGTTACCTAGAACACAAAGAAAGCAAGTGGAGCAACCTCCAAGAGAAAGGCATATCAACCAAAGGCAAAACAAATGTTTCAAGTATTGAATTCTAACTTTGTTTTGCAGCATAACAGCAAAGGGAAAGTGTGTGTCATATTTGTTGGCAATGGTCGAAATGTTTTTTGTAACACTTCCATTTGGGTTCCTAAAGTAATTGTAACTAACATGCAAGGCCCCAAGGTTGTTGGGGGGGCCTAAATCTAGGAACTAAACTTGTGATTGCAGGCATACTCCTCCGGTGGGTCAAGTTGGGTGCTTGACAGTGGTTGTACAAATCATATGACCAGAGAGAAGAGTATGTTCTCATCATACTCCTCAGCTACAGATTGTAGTGACAACATTACTTTTGGTGATAACTCTAAAGGGGGAGTTATTGGTCTTGGTAAAGTTGCTATAACTCATGAGCATTCAATTTCAAATGTTTTACATGTTGATTCGGTGAAGTACAACTTGCTGTCCGTTTCTCAATTATGTGAGATGGGCTACAATTGTCTCTTCACTGATGTGGGTGTGGAAGTCTTTAGGATAGTGGATTCCTCTATTGTCTTACTTTAGAGTGTTTGGGTGCAAGTGTTTCATACTTAGCAAAAGGCCCAAAAGCTCTAAGCTTGCATCTAAAGTTGATGAAGGCATTCTTATTGATTATGGATCAAATGAGCATGCCTACCGTGTCTTCAACAAAACCTTGGGTAGAACTGAGGTCACGGTAGATGTGACATTTAATGAATCTAATGGCTCTCAAGGAGAGCAAGTTGATGCAAGTGTTGTAGGTAAGGAGGATCCACCTTGTAAAGCAATCAAGAAAATGGCGATTGGCGACGTTAGGCCACGAGAAGATCAAGCCAGTGATGATGAAGATTCTCTAGCTGTTGCTGAACAAATTTTCGCTGATAAACTCTGATCGAAGGTGTAGCACACACCTGCTGGGAACCAGTAGGGCGGCAGTGCCGCCCCCTCCACCTCAGCAGCAGCTCCTTTAACCCCTGCATCACCACCTAGAGGGCTCAACTTGGAGCCTGTGTTTGAACAAGAAGAAGCTGAAGGTCCAGAAGAAGAAGAAGGAGGTGTTGAGCATCCAAGGCTACGTCAAACCATTCAACGGGACCACCCCGTTGACAACATCCTTGGGAGTATCCGTAGGGGGGTAACAACTCGCTCTCATTTAGTTAATTTTTGCCAATATTACTCATTTGTCTCCTCTTTGGAACCTCTTAAGGTAGATCAAGCACTTGGAGATCCCGATTGGGTCATGGCTATGCAAGAAGAGCTCAACAACTTCGAGAAAAATCAAGTGTGGAACTTGGTGGAAAGACCCAAGACCAACATCATTGGCACCAATTGGGTCTTCCGCAACAAGCAAGATGAGAATGGTGTGGTGACAAGGAACAAGGCAAGATTGGTAGTTCAAGGCTTCACTCAAGTAGATGGCTTGGACTTTGAAGAAACCTTTGCACCGGTGGCAAGGCTTGAAGCAATTCGAATGCTTTTAGCCTTTGCTGCCCATCATGACTTCAAGCTGCACCAAATGGATGTCAAGAGTGCATTTCTCAATGGTCTATACAAAAACAAGTGTATGTGAAGCAGCCACCGAGTTTTGAATATCCCAAGTCCCCCAACCATGTCTACAAGCTCCATAAGACGCTCTATGGGCTGAAACAAGCACCAAGAGCATGGTATGAATGCCTTAAGGAATTCTTGCTAAAACAAGGCTTTGAAATAGGCAAAGCTAATCTTACTCTCTTCACTCATAAAATTAGAAATGATATATTTGTGTGCCAAATATATATCGATGATATAATATTTGGTAGTACTAATCATTTGTTTGATGAGGAGTTTTAGTAGGACCATGACTAAGAGATTTGAGATGTCCATGATGGGTGAGCTGAAGTTCTTCCTTGGATTTCAAGTCAAGCAATTGAAGGAATAGACTTTTATAAGCCAAACCAAGTACACCCAAGATATGCTCAAGAAGTTTGACATGGATAAGGCCAAGCCTATCAGTACTCCCATGCCAACAAATGGACATCTTGACCTTGATACAAGAGGGAAAGCCGTGGACAAAAAGGTATATCACTCCATGATCGGCTCTCTACTTTATTTGTGTGCATCTAGGCTGGATATTATGTTTAGTGCGTGCATGTGTGCTAGATTTCAAGCTGACCCGAAAGAGTGTCATTTAACGGCTGTTAAAAGAATCTTGAGATATCTAGTTCACACATCCTAAGGGCTCTAAGTTCACTCTACTTGACTATTCAGATTCAGATTATGCCGGTTGTAAAGTAGAGAGAAAAAGCACTTCGGGGACATGTCAATTCCTTGGACGGTCTCTAGTGTCTTGGAGCTCTAATAAGCAAAATTGTGTAGCCCTATCAACCGCCGAAGCCGAGTATGTTGTTGCCGGCGCTTGCTGTGCACAATTGCTTTGGATGAAGCAAACCCTTCTTGATTTCGGATGTCGATTCACCAAAATCCCACTTTTGTGTGGCAATGAAAGTGCGATAAAGATTGCAAATAATCCTGTAGACCATTCAAGAACAAAGCACATAGACATCCGATATCATTTTTTGAGAGACCACGAAGCTAAAGGAGATATTGCACTTTGCTATATGAGCATCGAAAAACAACTAGTCGATATCTTCACTAAGCCCCTTGATGAGTCAAGGTTTTGTGAGCTGCGTGGTGAACTAAATGTCCTTAATTCTAGTAACGTGGTTTGAAGTCTAGCATGCCTCTGATTGCTATATTAGTATGCTAGGAAAGGAACTTGAAAATATTTATTTATGTCTTTCAAAATCATTTATAAAATCTTGATGCATGTAAACATGGCCATGGTTTGTATGTTTGACTTGTTACTGGTCATAATTATATGAATTTATATATGTCCATATTATATATATATAATATAAAGATGTAAAAGTAGCAGTTCATCTGGGCTGTTCTGGAAAGTGAGGCAGTGCCGCCCTTTGGGCCGGCAGTGCCGCCCTTTGAAACTGCAAGCAGTTTCTGTCCTCAACGGCAGGAATTCGTGGGCCCCCTGTTTTTCTCCTTCTCTATTCTTTCTGGGCCACGGTTTCTCCTCTCTCTATTCCTCTCTCTTCTCCCGAAGCCGGACCTCCTCTCTCTCTCGTTCGTGCGCGTCTCCAGCACCTCCGCTCGGTGGTGCCGCGCGGCTGCCTGGCACGGCAGTGCTGCGCCCAGCTCCGGCCTCCCTCCCTGCTATGCCAGCCGGTGCTGAGCCTCCTGGCAGAGCTCATTCTCTCCTTTCCCCTCCAATCCACGCGGATAGCAAGGTATAACCCTATTTCTTGCCATGATCTATGCAATGTCTGAGTTCATGCTATGGATTTCGTTTCTAGATGATGTATGTTGGTCTAGAGAGCATGTCTTGTGGCTAGAACCAATCAATTTGGAAGTTTGGATATAGAAGTGGAAAAAGCCACCATGGGGGTGCCATGGTCAGAGTACGGCTGTAGCAACTCTGAAAAATGCAGTTGTTTTTCAACTGCTGCTCCACTTAGATATACAACATTCAAATGAAATTGTGTCTTGAAATGAACTCATGCCTCATGATTTTTCATACTTACTCTTCAAAATCCATAGCATAACCAGCATATATTTCACATTGTGTTGTGTCTCTGAAATTGAAAGACAAAATTTAGACGTACTTGGAACATGAACTTAGTTGAGAAAATAAACTGAGTCATAATCTGTTATGTATAGGTGCGGCAGTGCTGCCCTTCCTGGTGCTGCACTGTCCACCAAACTTAACAGATTTTAATTCAGTTTGTTTTCCCAACTAAGGCCATATTGCAAGCAGTTCTTTATTTAGCTTTCACACAGTTTCTTACACAACCTATATTTTTGCATAGATGGATCGTAGAGAAGGAAGTGGTAGAGGAAAGAGGAAGTCCACTTCATCTTTGAGGAAGCAGCCCTCCCGCAGAGGTGGGAGGAGTGGTTCTTCCTCCAATACAGCTAGTGCGCAAGAGCTACCTGATCAGCCTGAACAACAGTATGGACAGCAGTTCAGTAGAGATGATGCGATGAGGATGCAAGGTTTCACAATTCCACCAGCTGGCCGTCAGGGCACTCCTCCTCGTGCTTTGGATTTTGATGCTAATTTTATTGTGCCTGCTGATGGTGAGTTTGTGAAACATCCAACCCATGACACCATAGATCATCCTGTTGTTGACTATATCAAGAGTTGAGAAGCAACCAAAGAGGCTAGAGCAATGAACCCACATGTGAGACCCAAGTTAGCTGGGATTGATTACAGGTTTTGGGATGTCTTCCACTCAAATTTCTATGCCACTGCCATCTATCCCAACACAAAAGGCAAGATTTGCACTATGCAGTACATTGATTGGGATGCTCTCAAGGCTAAGAAGAATCCTAAATTTGATACAGCCATAGAAGTTGCTGAGAGATTTGAGCTTGCTAAAATCATGGGATTGAAGTATGATTGGAATAGAGAAGTCCTTGCACAGTTTCATGCAACATACTTCAACAAGGATACAGATGAGATTATTGGATGACAGATGGTGAGCACTATAAGGTAGACTTTGTTACCTTCTGTCAGTTGCTTGGTTTTGGGGAGAATCACAGGAAGTATATAGATATTCATGCTGTTGAACATGTGTTTAAGCTCAAACAAACAATGAAATTATGGAAGAAGAAGGAAAAGATTGGGAAGAGAGTTGCACTCCACAGCTTGTACTATATAATGAACAATATGGTTAGGAACACAATCAACCCAAAGAATGGAGCAGCATCTGATGTGAATGGTCATGTGAGGAATGTGCTTCACCACTTTCCAGATGGTGAGAAATTTAATGTTCCTAGGTTCATGTGGAAAGAGCTCAGTTCAGCCCTAGATGATGGACGAAGACATCTACCCTATGCTCCTTATCTCATGTTAGTTATTGAGAGGGTCACAGGTAAACGCTACCCAAAGGACTGCGTTCATACTCCTTACAACATCAAGAAGACATCTGGAGGTGAGGCAGAGGGTAAGGCTGAGGATGAGGATGAGAGTGAGAATGAGGATGGTGACTCTGGTACACATGAGAGTGGTACTGTTTCTTCTAGCTCTCACAGGAAGAAGAAAGATCTGAGTTGGAAGAGACTTGGTGCCTATGTAAAGACAATGGTTTCTTACTGCGCCTATACTGCAAAGTCACAATATGAGGACAAGTTGGATCGATGGGAGGAGCGCAATGCAGCTAGGGTAGCTAAGGGACTTCCACCTCTTCCTCCACTACAGCCACCTCCTCCTATGCCAGCGTTACCTCACTTTTTAGCCTCTTCTGATGAGGATGAGTAGGAGGAGCAGCAAGATAGTGATGATGAGCAGCAGGAGGAGCAGCACGATAGTGATGATGAGCAGCAGAAGCAGCAGGACAGTGATGATGATGAGATTCACGAGAAGGATGAGCCAGCTGTTCAGGAGCCGACCATTCACATCTACCGCAGGAGATCCAAGAATGCGACACCTTCCACTTCAGCTCCACCACGTCGTCCCGGTCTTCGTGCTCGTGTTCAGGTCTTCGACAGTGACAGTGAGTGATCTCTCTAGCTCTTTTTTCTCCTTTTTGGTATTTGATGCCAAATGGGGAGAAAATTAGAGGGGTCAACTTTTTCGATGCCATGGATCTTTGCCGCTGCAGTGTTTCATGTCCTATCCGTTGAGAGTAGTTTTAGGTTGTGAGTTTGAGTGTCGATGAAAACTCTATTGGTGAACTCTATTTGTGTAATATTGCTACTTTTATATCTCCATTTGTATCGGATATGGACATGTATTTTGTGTGGTGGATTTAGCTTGTCATATTTGTGCTAAAATGTCTATCCTTTTATATATATATGTTGTGTGGTGCCTGTTGCTGCCTGCTGTATAAGCTAAGTGCGGCAGTGCTGCCATTTGGGAGGCAGTGCCGCCCTCTGCTGGTTCAGCAGGAAGCCGATTGTGCAAAACTTTGACTCAGTGATATATTATTGTCATATAGATCTCTTGCATCACGTATGTTACTGTGACACATATTGGCACCCCAAATGAGGCATGGATGTAGGGGGAGGCTCCCCTACACTTTCCTAAAAATGTGAATTATTGATGTTTTATATCAAATTGGGAATTCAAATCCCTATTCACATATTTAAGGGGAGGCCCTACATCCATGGTTCAAAAAATCTCAGATTATGTTTATTATCTTTTGTAAGCTCTAATTGGGTTGTCATTAATCACAAAAAAAAAAAAAGAGATTGTAAGTGCAATGAAGCTTTGATGTGGGTTTGGCGTTGATGACCACCGAATTAGGGGACTAATAAGATTTATCAAGATGACAAGCAGGTAATTGCAAACATGAGGATGATGTACAGGTTTGAGGGTCCCCAATTACAAATGGAGGCTATGCTGAACTTAAAGGAGGTTTATATTTATTTTTAATTTGAATTTGAGTTTAGGAAAAGCCGTACTATCAAGAGGGATCCTAAGATGACTTGTCAAAAGTGTCACCAAATACTCATATTCTGAAAAACACATTCTCATACCATTACCAAACAGCCACCAAAAGCATATTTCATTCTGAGCTGTTTGGAGTGCGGCAGTGCCGCAGTAGTGCGACAGTGCCGCCCTTCAAATGTGATCGTTGGGCCCAGGCAGGTATTTATATCCTCCTGTCGGCCCAACTCATTTACCCCTTCGTCTACCTCACGACATAACCGTTGCAAACAGCCAGAAGCTCTCTCTCTCCCTCCATTGTTGCTCCTTAAGCTCCCAAGATGATCTCTTGATTCCACCACTAAATCTTGAGAGAAAAGGCAGCAAACTTCGATTGGAGAGTGGATCTACTGATTTCCACTGTCAAAAGAGCATTTGGTGCACGTTTGGCCGGCGTCCTAGGGTTTGTTACTCTTGGAGCTTTGCTCCTAGCCGGCTAGGCATCACCCTAGAGCTTGCCAACTTTTGTGGAAGCCTAGGGAGGTTTGTAACCTCACATTGCAGCTAGTGAAATCACCTCTCACTTCAAGAGTTAACTCTCTTGACTTGAGAACGAGGGTAAGGCAAGCCTTTATGGCAAGCCCAAGACATTTGTGGCTTCGTCAACAACGTGGACTTTAGCAAGCCTTGGTGGCAAGCTGAACCACGGGATAAATCATTGTGTCACCATGTGCTTGTTCTATATTCATCATATTTCATATTGTTGTTGAGGTTATCTTTGTTATTGTACCCAATCTATTTGTGTAGACTTGCTCAGGTTGGTTCTGGCCTTGATCTATGATCTACTCATGTGTAGGAAGGTGTAAAGTTGGTAAACCAAGTTGTAGTTTCAGTTCCTGCAGTTTCGATTCAGTCTAAATATTTTCTGTTCAGAAAATGGTGCCAGTGCCGCACTTTGGGTGGCAGTGTGCACTTCTTTGACCTCGGATCGAGTTGAGTTTTTGCAGGCCTATTCACCCTCTATCTAGGCCACTTTCACATCTAGAGATCCTACACGCCCGTGCCACGACCGCCGGGCGGGGCTCACCGGCTCTCACGTGGGCTCGTGCTGGGCACCGGCGGCCGCGGCGAGGTGGCGGCGGCGAGGCGGTTGTCGCGCCGCGCCCTGGATGAGGCAGGGCGGACGGGCATCGTGGCTCCCATCCCCACGAGGAGCAGATCGTGGCGGGCCTCATCGTGCTGCGCGTCCCCTCTAGGCGCCTCAGTTTGGCGCAGCACTACGCGGCGACTCGGGCAGCAGGACGCACTAGAACTAGCTGCAGCGGCGAACGACAATCCACAACGGCGGCGTGGACGTTCCAGCGATGACTGGCGGCGGCCAATTTTCAAAATTGCCGGCCAATCCACAACTATGCCCATGCCCGCGCACCAGCTGGCGGCAGGGCCGGAGGCACCCGTGCGACTGCTCGCGCGTGACCGAGCGGTGGCGGGCAGGCGTGCCGTGACTGCGCCTAGGCCATGCGCCCACCCTGTGCTATGGCCTGGCGTCGGGAGCCCCGTGTCCCGCGGCGCCATCGAGTCCGCGTGCGTGGCAAGGAAGAGAGATAGGGGAGCAGCTGGTTGAAGGTGGAAGATGGACCTGACTTCATGGCCCCACTGCGCAGAGAGACAAAGAAATTAGAGCAAAGGATGAAGGAGGGTATTTAGGATATTTTCACTGTCTGGACCCACATGTCAGGAGTCCGAAACGGCTGAAATCAAGCGGAGCACGGACGAAATGGCATGGAAGAAACAAAAAGTTTGAACATGGATATAGACGATAGACTAAACTTTTCAGGGACTCTGGCGAGATTGCGAACTTTTTTAATAACACTGAGTAAAAGGCTCATGTTTATAGGAGAGGCCGGCGAGGATAGGAGAGGCAGAGCGGAGCTATTTATAGATTACGGCGAGGAGGTGAGGGCCTTTCGTTTCCTTCTGCAGTGGCAATTCAATAATGGCGTCTGTTATGGCAGAGGAATCGACGTTTGTGGACTTATGGTATAGGATTTGATGGTGCACTTGAGCAACGGATGCGGCGCTGGTGGCGGGCGGGGCTGGCGTAGGATCCGTTCGGGATTCCTTTTGATAACTGAAATTGCTGATGCGTCTTAAGGAGAATACGGAGAAATAGTTAGTTAGTTTTATGTATATAGGAGATATAGACTTGGTTTCATTACGTCGTAAATGAGTGCCTGACGTTTGTTTGCATCATGTTAGCGGAATTTTTCCCTCTATTCCTTTTTATTTGGCATTCTTATCTCGAGAAGTCAAACAAACTTATATATAAATCACATACATAAATAATATTAATAATTATGGTAACTGTCATTACATAGATAATTAAATCTATTTTCATAATAAATATATTTGAAGACACAGATATTGTTAAAATTTTTTATAAGCTTAATTAAAGTTAAAAAAGTTTAAATGGTATGTTTCGTTGTGACAAATATAAAGGATCACAGTGAGCCACATATATTTGTTAAAAGTCTTATATTTATTGGCAAGTTAGTCGTGACGTGACATGGCTGGCTCACGGAATCCATTTTCCTTGGCGTGTTACAAAGAGACTTTTGCATGCATTTGAGTGAGAATATGAAAAAGGTCAGCACACACCACCGGACCGCCTACGCCTAGCCGGCGAACATGCACGAGGTTCGCGTGCATATTGGATAAAGGAGAGAGAGAGAGAGGCGGTGCACCGGATGGGCGATCGACCGGCGGTATGGTCGTCAAACTAGGGTTTAGGTGTAGCTCAGCCTCAGCAGCTGAGAACTCCGGTACTGTTTTTAGATGGCTAAAAATTTTAATTGGAACTCCTATAATACTTTTATTTATATTTAATAATTATTATCTAATTATAGACTAATAAAATTTAAAAGATTCGTCTTATAATTTATAATAAATTATATAATTAATATTTTTTATCTACATCTAATGCTATATGTAAGCGGTTAAAAATTAATATGATAAAAAATAAGTAAACAAGCTAGCTGACAAGGCCTCCGGCTGCCGCCGGCTCACAGCAGCATCAGTCTCATGCTGCTGCCTTCTTTAATTTCTTTCCTACTTAATAAAGCAGCAAAGTACGGAGTAGAAGAAAGCGCGCGGTAGACGAATACGGAGTACTTAACGCGTCGCGATGCGCAGCGCAGGCATCTTGGACCGGCGTTGACCTGCTTCTTCTTGTCCACACCACACGTGTTGTAGGTGCTGGACCCGCCTCGCCCCGCCCAGTAGGCAATTGGGGACGTTCCTGGAACTGCTACTTGCTCGCAGTACTCCTTTTCTTTAAGAAAGAAAGTTGTTTTGCGTTTTCGTGCTATAAGTTTAACTTAATTTGTATAAAATATGTATAATATTTATAAATCTAAATAAATTTATTAAAAAACTAGACTTCAAGATCTTTCCGATGATACTAATTACTTAGCATAAATCTTTATATATTTTAATATAAAATTGTTGACAGTAGTTTTCTAAAAATAGAGAATTACGTCTATTTTGAGACGGAGGGAGTATGTCTTTGCGCCCGTCTGCCCCGCCCGTTGACGCTACAGAATGGCTAGCTCTCTTGATTTGCTTTTCCTTGCATAACAACCTCCCCATCCCTAGTCGCAAAAAAAAAACTCCCCATCCCGGCCGGCTGGCCCCTAGAATTAAGCAAGCGTACGTCTGTGCCTGCGATCGAGGGTAGCCCTGGGCATTCGGTTCTTCGGTTCGGTTCCGGTTCTTCGGTTACCTAGAAAATTCGGTTCCTAAGAAACTGGAACCGATCGGTTCTTGAAAAAATTGGGAACCAACCAATTCGGATTTTGGTTGTTTCAGTTCGGTTTCGGTTCCGAACCGAATAACCGAAGTTTTCTAGCAAAGGTCAAAACAACGATAAATATACATGTTCCAAGAAAAATTTATGCAACACTATATCCATTTTTATTAACAATAATTTATAAGACAGCAATAGCAATATAGTAACACAAATATATGGCATGTCAAATATGTTTAACCACACATAAATCAAATATATTCTCTCAAAATACGAGTAATTCGGTTCTTTTGGTTAATTCGGTTAACCGAGAGTAGGAACCGAAATTTGTTCGGTTATTTCGGTTCCTCAAAATCAGGAACCGAATAAGGAACCGGTTTTTTCGGTTCCGGTTCTTTCTGTTCGGTTCTTGGTTCTCGGTTAACCGTGCCCAGATTGAATCGAGGGAGATATTTGACGGTGCGGTATCAGAATCAGACGGCGCGCGGGTTCCAGTCCCATGGATCGACTACGGCCAGATCGAAGCAGAGGCAGGCCAGCTAGGAATCGGGCGCGCCACCGCCACGTTGAAAAGCGTTAGTTAGACCAAGCAAAGCAAGCACTATCAGGCGGGGGCGTGGAATCGACTAGTCGTCGTCCGTCGCATGCATGATCCATCCCGTCCCACTTCGATCATCCCTTAATTTGGTTCCTCCAATCCATGATGCCACTTGCCTTGTTGACGATCCATCGAGAGAGGACTGCATTGCATGCCGCATGGGACGAGTATTCTCGTAAGTACTTTTTAGTTGAGGTTGGATGGTTTCTCTTCTTGCGGCATTGGTCGTCGTCTTGTACGTCTTCTTCTGATGGGCACGGGCAGCGCTGCCGGCCGGAGACCTCGAGGGAAATCGGAGAGACGGACGACGACGACGACAAATCAGGAAGGTTAGCGAGGTCTTCGTGTGTGGTGTGGACATACTACTAGAGATTGTAGAGGAGGGAGAGAAGAAGAGGGCAGAAGAGTTGCCGAGTCGCGCACGCACGCACGGAGAGGATTTTTTTTTTTTTTTACAAAAACCAACTTTATCGTTAACAGCAACAAGTTGTTAGGATTGTTACATGGTAAGGCTCACAGATTGTAGAGCCTGATACAGATTACATCGCTGGTCATGATGTTGATGGGAGCAAGTGAATTCTAGCAGACCATTATAGATAGAAGACACTTGTTTTACTTCTCTTGCTAGGCTATGAGCAGTGGTGTTGAATCTCCTAAATGGACGGCACGGCACGGACGGCGTGGCGCCCGTGGAAATTAGTAGACAGAGAGAAAGCGTTCCGGTTGATCCGATCCGGTCGTCGTCTTCGTCGCCGGGCACGGCCAGTGAGGAGTCGCCACGTTCCACTGACGCAGCTCCTGATGTCATGCATGTCTCTAGTCGAGTAGTCTCTTGTTACCCAGTCGTCTCCATCCCTTTTGTTTTTAATTTATTTATTTTTATAATTATATATACGCGTCCCCGTGGCAGCGGTCAGAGACTTCTTCCTCCTTTTTTCTTTCTCTTCCTTCGTTTCTCTTCTTCCACCATTCCTCTCTCTCTCTCCCAGTCCCAGTCTCCTCCTTCCTTCTCGGTCGGCTGCACCTGCGGTCAGGCGCCGGCGCGACTCCGCCTCCTCTCCGATCTCATCCGCATCCGCCTGCGCTGTGCGTGCTGACAACAACGGATCAGATCGATCGGATTCCGGACGGTCTCATCCCACTTGTTGGATGGACAAGGCCTACTCCGGAGGAGGCCTGTTAGCTCTCGACGCGTCGCCGCGGCCCCTCGGCTTCCTCAACCTGCTACCGCCGACGACGACGACGTTCCACAGAGCAAGCATGGAGGCCGCCGACGACAGAAACGGAACACCGCCAGGCGCAGGCAGCGGGCGCAGGTCCGTCGAGGTGGACTTCTTCTCCGACGAAAAGGACAAGAAGACCGCTGCCGCTGCCTCTACCAACAAGACGCCCGAGCCCCGGCCGCCGGCGGGATCAGGATCAGCAGCCAGCGGCAGCCTCGCCATCAAGAAGGAGGACCTCACCATTAACGTACGTTAATTACCTGCTTGTGTTAGTCTTCATTAGATTAGAGAGTACATTTTTTTTTTTTTGCTTCAATTCGATTCGATCCCCCCTTTGTCCTTTGATTCACTGACGACTGACCGACCCATGGGTGATGCGTGCGTGCAGCTCCTTCCCGGCAGCAACGCCAACGACGGCGACGAGGTGGCCACCCGGCTGCGGCTGCCGGACCAAGACAGCAGGAACACCAACGAGGTATATAATTCTGCATGTATACATGTTGATTGATTGATTTATCGCACGCGCCGTCGATGCCATGCCATGTATAGCGGATCGTCGATCGGATTCAATTCTATCGGATCTTTCCGCCGCAAGCGCAAGCTAGTCCTCCTCGATCGACTTACATAGGCATCCATGCCGCCCTCTTGCAGCTTTCAGCCATGCAGGCGGAGCTCGCTCGCATGAACGACGAGAACCAGCGGCTGCGCGGGATGCTGACCCAGGTCACCAGCAGCTACCAAGCGCTCCAGATGCATCTCGTCGCGCTCATGCAGGCGCGGGCCCAGGCGATACCTCCTCCTGTGGCCCAGGCGCTACCGCCGGCGACCGACGGCGCAGCTGCTGTCATGCCGAGGCAGTTCCTCGGCCTAGGACCGGCGGCGACGGCCGAGGAGACGTCCAACTCGTCCACGGAGGTGGGCAGCCCGCGGCGGTCGTCGTCCACCGGCGGCAACAGACCGCGGCAGGACCAACAGCCGGAGCGCGGCGACAGCCCGGACCCGTCATCCAGACAGCAGCAGCTAGCGCAGCAGCAGCAGGAGGCCAGCATGAGGAAGGCTCGCGTCTCGGTACGCGCGCGATCCGAAGCGCCCATCGTAAGTCGTCGTCGTCCTTAATTGGCCATGCTTTTCCATTTCATTCACATGAGGCCACTGCTGCCCTGGCGACTAAATTTGCAATGGACGACGGATGCAGATCGCCGACGGGTGCCAGTGGCGCAAGTACGGGCAGAAGATGGCCAAGGGCAACCCGTGCCCGCGCGCCTACTACCGCTGCACCATGGCCAACGGCTGCCCCGTGCGGAAGCAGGTACGGGACCCAGTCAACGCCGCGCACCTTGCTCTTGCATTGCATTTATGAATTGCGTGTTTTGACCGGACCTCATCTCGGACCTTTGGACCGGGGTAGATGCCATGCATGCTGACTTTGACTGACCAGCTGGCTGGCACACGCAGGTCCAGCGCTGCGCCGACGACCGCTCCATCCTCATCACCACCTACGAGGGCACCCACAACCACCCGCTCCCGCCGGCCGCCATGGCCATGGCCTCCACCACCTCCGCCGCGGCCTCCATGCTGCTGTCGGGCTCCATGCCCAGCGGCGGCGGGGACATGAACATGATGACCTCCAACTTCCTGGCGCGGGCCGTGCTGCCGTGCTCGTCCAGCATGGCCACCATCTCCGCCTCCGCGCCGTTCCCCACCGTCACGCTCGACCTCACCACCCACGGGCCGCCCGGAAGTGCGGCTGCTCCTCCTGCACGACCGCACTTCCAAGTGCCGCTGCCACCGCCGCACCAGCAGGTCCAGCACCACCACCACCACCTGCTGCAGGCGCAGGCGGCGGCCGCGCTCTACAACGCCCACCAGTCTTCGACGTCCAAGTTCTCCGGCCTGCACATGTCATCGTCATCGACACCGGACAATAACAATAACAATGTTGGCAGAGCCGCCGCCGTGGCAGCGGCTGACGCGCCGCCACACATGGACACGGTCACCGCGGCGGCCGCGGCGATCACCGCCGACCCCAACTTCACGGTGGCCCTGGCGGCGGCCATCTCCTCCATCATAGGTGGCGGAGGTGTAGGAGGACATCATCCAGTTGCGATTCCAATTCATCACGGGCAAGGACAACCACAGCAGGGCCCGACCCCGACCCCGACCCCGACCCCGACGAGTAACAGCAACGCCAACAACAACACTGCTGTGGTGACGAGCAGCAGCAACAACACGGCGACCAGCAACAGCGAGACCCAGTGAACATAACATACGTACATACTCCACAGATCGACAACCTGCAAGGTCGCCTCAAAGCTCAGCTTTTTAATTAGCTCAAATGATTTCTTAGCTTGCAATTTTTTTTTCCCTGTAACTTGTTTCTCAGATCAGTGGGCACGGTTTTGTTAATTCCGCGGCAAAATGAAGTTGTATTGATTCATTATTTCCCTAACTTTACTTTAATTTCTTGCGATCTGCGCTAGTGCTGGGGCAGCCAGCTAGCTAGATATAGGAGTACACTGCACCTACATATATAGGAGTATTCACAAAGGCATGTATGCAATAAACTGATAATAATAGGTCCTGGATCAAAGGAGAAAGATTAAATTTTGGTACTCAGCCGGTCTGTCTATTCCTACATGCAAGGGAAGATCAAATCATCAGTTGGCATTAATTTATTTAATTATTTTCGATTTCATTAAACATTTTCCCGGAAGTGCTGAATACAATTTCTGTGTGGATCGCGAGAGAGACGACTGGACTAGACTACCAGGTCAAACAATGCTGGCTGCTGCCAGCCAGTCAATGACCCGGTAGGTCGCCACCAGGCTGCCGTCCGGGACCGGGACCGGGACAAGTAGCTGCTTGCGTGTATTTGCGTGCTACCATTGCATTGCATGCCAGACTCGTTTCGTTTGCAATTGCGTTGCGTGCTTCCCTTGCTAGCTTAGTTTGGGATTGCTCTCTCTTTAATTTCTATTCTACGGAGTATAGTCAAGTCCAACCTTGCGGCGGCCGATAAACCTGTGTGGAGTGTGGAGTAAGGCCTCCCTAGGTGTTTGTGAACGTTTTATGAGATTATGAGGAGCTAGCCTGTTCGGATCAAAAGGCTAAGTAGCTAGCTAAAATTTAGCCCAACTTAGCTCTAATGCATCCAACTGTGATCACTAATAGGTGAGCTAATTTTTTAGACAAGTCTTCTTGCTGTTAGCCAACTAGCTAGCCAGTAATAGCTATAATATATGCCTTAAATAAGCTAAAATGGCATATAATATATGAAAAGAGATGATAACAGTTTCTTAGGATAAAATTTATCTACCTCAAGCAATCTAAGCAAGATGTCTCGTCTGCTGTCTACAAGAGCACGCTTAGTATCGATTTGCTAGGATTGCTCCGTGGAGCAGCTCTATAAAAACTTGAGTTTCTAGAGCACGTCTTTCGGTGCTCTAACAACTCCATATTATTTTTCTAAATCAGAGCATATGTTTAGTTGAAAAACATAAAGCATACTTGAAAAGGTGTAGCAAAGCAGTCACAAATAGGCCCTTAATTTCCTTCCGTACCATCAGCCCATCTCGTAGTAGCTAGCTGTACATCATTCCAAATCAGCTGCTCCTTCATCGCAAAATAAATCAATTTTTAAAGCTGTCTTTTATGTTTGATCAATATCAAATCTATAAAAAAAATGATGCTAACATCTTGGTGAAGTCTTTGAGTCTTTTGTGCTAAATCCTCGCGGAAAAAAGATGCAGATTTATAGAGTTGTTGCAAATTATCTTTTTGGTACAGCAGATGTGAATAATTTAAATTTATGCATTTTTGATAACGACAAAAGTGAGCATTTTTGTAGGAAATAGAGGTTATCTAACGGTAATTATGGGTGATGGTCACTAGAGTCCACCAAAAGGAAAGACAGTGGACCGACGACGGCTGACGGTGACGGCCGGAGACGTGGATCGTGCTAAGGTAGGAATCTAATCTAATCCAAGACATCGGTGGTGGCGACATTGACGATCGAGAAAATGTAAGGGCAGGCCCGGCTACTACTGGTCACGACGACATTGACATTCGAATCCGATTTGGCAGGCTGCGCCGGTCTTGTAGCAAATGCAACCGGCCTGGCCCGTGGAAAATTAAATCCATTCGCAAATGTTTCAAACGGTGGCCCAGATAGTGAAGCAGCCTTGAGGTGAAGGCCCTGAGCGGGCCCATCTAGTTAGTCTTTCCCTTTCCACAATGGTCGATGGCTGGCGGCTGGCCATGCGCATGCGTGCTTTGTCTCCAAAAAAAAAAAAAAAAAAAGGGGTGCATGCGTGCTGCCATTCTTGCAGTTGCTACATGGAGTAGGTATCTGTTGGCGATTTCAATTAATCGTCGGCATCATCGTATGTCATATATATAGTAGTACTGTACAGGAACAAATTCTGCTATATATACTACTCCTATATGCTGTATTTAGGTACGAGTACACTACACATGAAGAGAACTACGTACTGTACAAAAGAGAAGAGGCGAAGCGCTTTGGCATGAAGATCGAACGCCCAAATGTGCTACAGTAACGAGTTCTAATATTCTCTCAGCTACCAGACAGACTACCATGCATATATGGAGACGACTCATTAAAATTAATGAAACATGTATATTGAATCCTACTCCTACCTCTACGTCTACGACAGTACTCTAGGAGTAGTAGAATCAATAATCTACTGTGGCCTGGTCGTCTGCTGTTTCTGGTTCTGGTGGTGACGGTGATGAGCGGTGAGTGGTGTTGTTGGCTTGCTCCAGCATCTTGACAACTTGCGCCATGGTTGGTCTGTTTGCGGGATCAGAGTCGAGGCACTTGTCGGCGACGGAGAAGACCAGCCTTACTTGCTCGGTGGGCAAGTGGTGGTGCAGCTTCAGCAGAGCCTCGTCTACGGCGTGCTCCTCCCGCTTCTCCTCCATGGTCTCCCTGACCCAGGTGACGAGCCGTGTGCCGTTCTCCAGGAAGGACTCGTCGGTGGGCCTCTTCCCCGTGAGCAGCTCCAGCAGGACGACGCCGTAGCTGTAGACGTCGCCCTTGGTGGTGGCCCTGCCGGTGTCGAAGTACTCGGGCGCCAGGTAGCCGAAGGTGCCGGCGACGAGGGTGGTGACGTGGCTGGCGCTGGGGCTCATGAGCGTGGCGAGGCCGAAGTCGGAGAGGCGCGCCTCCATGCGGTGGTCCAGGAGGATGTTGCTGGACTTGATGTCGCGGTGGATCACGTGCGGGATGCAGTCGTGGTGGAGGTAGCAGAGGCCGCGCGCAACGCCCATGGCGATCCGGTAGCGAGCAGGCCAGTCGAGGTGGTTCGCAGAAAGCTGATGCAGCGCCTGATCCAGGCTCCCGTTGGGCCTGAGCTCGTAGATGAGGAGGTTGAAGTGCGTGGCGGCGTAGTAGCCGCAGAGCGGGACGACGTTGCGGTGCTTGATGTCGCCCATGGCGTCCAGCTCCCGCTCGAAGCCGCGGTCCATCTCGGCGGTGCCCCGGTTGAGCCTCTTGACGGCGAAGGCGGTCTTGTCGTCCAGGCGCAGGCGATAGACGGTGCCGTAGCCGCCGGCGCCGATGACGTCCTTGGTGGTGAGGCCCATGAGCATGGCGAGGAAGGACTTGGGGGTGAGCGACTGCGGCATGGACATGGTGGCGGAGCGGAAGATGACCATCTTGCCGCCGTCCAGGCTGTTGTCGATGATCCGCTTCTTGCGCGCCCATTTCTTGTAGAGGAGGAAGGAGATAAGCATCTTGGAGAGGAGGAAGAGGACGGAGCAGATGGTGATGTACAGCGCAACTAAGCCACGAGACATGTTCGATTCTTCTGTGCTCTGCTCTGTGTGCTGTGCTGCTCTAGTGTACTGTATCTGTATGTGAATGAACGAATTGGGATGCTTGAATTTGCTTGGCATGAATCAGCTAACAGACGATGCTCTCATCATCTGGCAGTCAGCCAGCACAGCAGATAAACTGAATAAAAGCTAGCTAGCACTACTGGACGGTGGTGGCGGTGGTCATGTCTCAATTCTCATGTGAACGAGGAGAAATACTCCAGCTAGCAAGGAGAAGTTTGGCAGAGCTGCCGAGCTGGTGGAAGGAAGAAACAACGGGAAAGGAAAAGTGGACACACTCCTAATTACTACTCTCTCTCTGTCTGTGTGTTGGTTGCTCAAGCAATATCAGTGGGGCTGCGATGTAGGTGCAGCTGTCTACTACTAGGAGGATCATGTGAACGTGATTTCTGAATTCAATAGTCCATACTTGTACAGTCCTACGGCCGGCAGATCCTTCAATTCATAATCCGGCCGGGCGGATTGTCTCCCTCGTCACATCAGCCATGAGCACGGGGCATGTGCCAAATCGGCACAGTACAGTACATTACAGTACAAAACAGATTAAGCTTCACACAAGCTAAAATTCAATTAATAATCAAAGTGAAAACTCCAGTACTGTAGAGGCTCGATCGATCGTATCGGTAGCTGCTACAAGTTACAGCTATTGTGTCGGCAGGCAGCTTTCAGACACTTTTGCGCTTTCCTTCTCACTCGATCACACAGCAAGCTATAGGCCCACCCTGTCAGTGAAACACCTGCAATTTTTCTTATTATAATAATGAATATCTGGCTTGGCTGACCGTTGAAAACAAATTACTCGTACTACGTTCGGCGATTGGCGAAGATAGATGATGATAGGATCGATATATATGCTGGTCATTTCACTGTCAGTCTAGCAAGCTCCGTCTCTCCAAGGAAAATGGGCGAACGGGTGAGACCATTTCGCCAGCTGCGCAGCTAGAGCACAGGGATCGTGCTGCTCTTCTGCCTTTCTTTCTTTCTTTCTTTTATTCACGTGACGAGGGGTGGTTAAATAAAGATCATTTTGTATTTGCAGTCGTTATATTAAGGTGGTACGTGCACGTACTCTATATACAGTTGGGAGCTCCATCTGTGATGGGTCATCGATCGGTCACGTGAATCTCAACATACGCCGATTTCATGATTGCCACACATTTTCGGTTTGCAGCCACACGTCGTGCAAAAATATATGGTATCGTAAGATTGCGACGCGTGGCAAATGACATCGTTGACTCCCTCTAGCTGGGCCACAAACATGGGCCGAGCCGCCGAGGTTTGCAGCCCGCGTATGAAACGCGCGGACTTGCCCACACAACCATATAACTCATAATAAGGAAGCAACTGTATCAAGCTTAGCAGATACTGTTATGAATCCGCTAAAAAAAGTAGATACTGTTATGCTTATATATTCATCTGATACTAGCGCAAATATAAAATTATGAGGTATTTGTAAATTAACTTCATATATTTTTGATTTTGCAATGTGTTATGATACTATGAAGTACTGATTACTGAAGCCGAAAATGATACTTTGTAATTTTTTTTGTTACTGAAGTACTTTTTTTATAAGTAGGATTGTTAGCATTTGGATATTTGAAAATGATTTATGGGAAATAGTTTTCTAATATGATCACAGGATAGCATCACTATAAAACTTAGGCTGTTTTGAAATTGGAAATTCAAAACCGATATTATTTGTGCATTCAACCAAAATTGAGTACCTAATCTCACTCTTTCAATGATGGTATTGTCGCAAAGTTGGGGTGAAAGTTGTAACACCTCAAGTGCTATTGGCCTCATTGCATTGCATTACATATGCATAAGCATCATTTATTTAATTAATAACATTGCATTATTATTGTGGTGAAGTATTTGAATTTTAAATTCAAATTCAAATCTTAAAAACCTAATTTAAAAAATATCAAGAATTTGGCTATAGTCCAAAAGGCAAAACTGTAGTTCTAATTATTTTGACCAACGTTCGTATTAGGAATTTTTCAAGTTCTAATAAGAATTTTTGAGCAATCGAAAAAGGGGAAAATCCTTTTTGTTACTAGGGTGCCCCGACCTTCTCTTCTCTTCTCCTGCTGTTCATCACCGACGCCGTGTCCTTGCGGCCCTCCTCGTGCCCGGTCGCGTGGCCGCCTGCATGGTTGACGTCGCGAAGCTGCTGCCACCTCACTGCGCTGACCAAGTCAAAGCCGGCCCATCCCTTTTCTCTTCCTCCCCTCGGCCACTCTTTCTTGCCACCAAACCAAGCAGCAGCAGCGCTGTCGTGCTTGCGTCGCCAAATTCGCCGTCGCCACCACGGCCTTGCCTTCCTGCTAGCGCGCCAAGCTCTGCTATGGCTCGTGCCGTCACCTGAGCCCACTAGTTTCGCAGTTCGACGGCCACAGGTGAGCGCTAAGCCGCCCGTTGTCCCTCCGCCATGGCCGGTGCTGGTACATTGTCGTACGTACCAGGCCGCCCGAGCCACCTTCTACCACCACATGCGTAGAAGTTGCTTTTTTCTTCACTAACCTATCCCCATAGATTCGTCTCATCGAGACGAATCTAAGTGGCGGTGGCCTTGCCAGAAACCTGATATGGTTATGTAATTCTCTTCTCAATTGCTTGTTTAGCACATGGGTAAACATAGATGATAGGTTAATGAATATTAACTTGATGCTAAATAAAATTGTTACTCCTTTTAACTAAGGCTTTTTATGCAAAATGGGTAAGCCAACTCCACCTATAATAGCCTTGCATAATCCTTGGAGTCTTTATTTCTGGTTTACGACGGGTAAGTCTTGTTGAGTACAATTGAGTACTCAGGGTTTTATCCCTCTTGTTGCAGATGGTATTTTCTATAATGGTTGCTGCAAATACTACCTTCTCCCAGCTGGGAATGAAGACCAGACCATTGGGCATAGTCTCTACTAGTCTCTTTATCTTATAATGCTTTTGTAGGATGTGAATCTGAACTGGCAATGTAATCCTTAAACTACGAATTTGGTTTTAAAACTATGTTGCTTCTGCTACTTTATATTTTGGTTTGTAATAACTAAAGTGTACTCCGATGTTATGTAATCTATGTAGATTATCTGTGAAATATTGTAACAGGTGATGTAGTTATGCTGAATCACTATGATCTTGGTTTGTTGCGAGTTGGTTTAAAATCCTTCGTGATTTCGTTGGACTACCGGATTTATATAAGTGAAAATATGTGAGTGTCAATATGTTAGCGGGGACATCCATACTTGATCTTGTATAAATTAGGTGGTTCTATGACAGCTGGCATCGGAGCATGGTTCAACACTAAACACGTCATTTGTGTATTTAAAACAAAAGGTTTTGTGAAAACTTATTTGTAAATCTAAAGGTTGCCAGTGTTCATATCCTTTATGCCCATATAAGGATTTATAGGTGGCTTAATTAAGTACTAACTTGGGGGGAATTTAAACTTTGCATCGACGCCTTTGCTAAGGTATGAAGTGTGATAACTTGACCGCACTTGTTACCCTGTGGTCAAATGGTGGTGGTAACCTTCATATATGAATTAGCCATATACGTCGCTAGTGTTAATGTTTGAGTCGCCGCCAAGGTAAGGTGAGTTGTGAGAGCATGATCGGACAAACGCCGATCTAGGGGAGTGCTTATTGGTGCTGGAATATTTACATATTACACATGTTTATATGAAAGTACCCCATGTGTGGGTGTTTTCCGCCTGTTATGGAGATGTCGTCTTCTGACGATGATTCGGGTAGCGTGCACCTACATGTATGTATATTTGGGAATATGCATAGATGGAGGGGGGTGCGTAAAATGTGTTACTGCTTTCCTTGTGTGTCATATTGGAAATTATTGGGCTAAAATGAGAATTTTTCTGCAGGTACACTAACAACGTTCATGTTAATTCGACTAGTTATGATATATGAGAGAACGTACGTATGCCACCGCCTAGAACATTAGAATCAAAGTTAGGTTGTGAGGACGTACAGATCGTGCATGCATCATGACATTCATATGTTCTTTGCACTTGTCCCTCCCTTATAAAATTTCTTATCTCAAAAGTTTTTAATACGTCTTCTCTCTAAAAATGGTCCTCTTACAAGGAGTTGCATCTTTTGCTTCAGATGGTCATAATGAAATCCTTCAAACATACTCTATGTTCCAAGTTATGTGAACTTTTAGTTGTTGGTAAAATGTGTTTTTGGATGCATCACGATATTGCCCCTGGTGATATTATTGATGATGTTGTATTGTGAAATTGTATGATTGTGCCTCTGTTTATTGTTTGAGTTTATTCTCCAATGAATTCAGTTTGGCATGATTATACAATTTACCTACAATTTTCTAACTCAGTTTGACTGCAAAAAAGCATTCAGTTAAAATGCTTACCAAACTATAGGTAAGCCTGCAGTCAAACTGAGTCAACCTATATTTGTATAAGCCTTGCATATCATTTGTTTTCCGCCTGTACTTGTTGAGTTCGACATGCACTCACCCTTGCTATAGTTTGTAGTAAGGTGCTGCTCTGAAGAAGGATAAAGATGTTGAGTGTTAGAAGTGTTTGGCATACAGAGTACCCAGTCAACGGTCCCTGAGGAGGACGGAGCTCTGAAGAGAAGTTGTAGCCAACGTTCCGCAATACTCTAACGTTTGTAAGTATTGATATAAATATGTTTCCGCTATATATTATAATACATTGTTTTTCTGATATTTCTATTTTTGTTATATGTTTGGACTTCCTGGGCACACGTATGACGGCCTCTGGTGTTCCTTTGGGAACCAGGGTGTTATACGGGGGGAGGCCATCGAGGTCATTGTCGGAGCTACCGTGGGGGAGGCCGCCATCGTCGGAGCAACCGCGGAGAGGCCGTCCTTGTCAAAACCACAGCGGGAGGTGGCCGGAACCGCCATAGGGGAGGCCGTCCTCGTCGGATCTGCCGCGGGGATGCCGTCCTCATCGGATCCACCATGGCGATGCCAACCTCGCCGGAACCGCCACGGGGGAGGCCATCCTCACCGAATCCACCGTTTGGGAGGCCATCGTCGTCGGATTCACTGTGGGGGAGGTCGTCCTTGTCGGATCCACAGCGGGGGAGGCCAACCTCGTCGAAAGCGCCATAGGGGGGATGAAGAAGAGCCACCCTTCTTGCTAGCCATTAACATGGAGAGGGAAGAGAGGAGTTGTGCTGCCGTGCTTGCTGTGAGGAGGGAGAGGTAGAGGGAGAGAGGGTGAGAGGGAGCGCCATGGGAGAGGGAGGGGCGCCGCCTGTGTTGCATCCATCATGCACTGAGGGAGGTGCTTGCGTGAGTGAGGGAGGCGCCGCCTGCATGCTGAGTGAGGAGGAGGGAGTGGAATGGACTAGCAAACCCTAAGGGTTGTCTATATAGTGCACATAAGTAATGGGCATGGTGGGCATCAGGCCTTTTTACAAAGGTCGATTTAGCGAGTTTGCCGAGTGGCCCCAATCAACAAAGGCAGTTTATTTTTATTTTTGTTGTAAATTGAAGAAATTTAAATGTACTTTTGCATGAGAAGATAATTTCAAATCAAAAAGTGATCAACTACAACGTTTCATAACTTTTCAATATCTACACACATTTTGTTTGAAAAGTTTCTCCATCAGAGGTCATTTACAAAATTTGGATTTCAAATTTAAGAAATTCAAACTTAGTTTCGCTTAAAAAATGTCTTCAAATCAAAAAAATTCCTACTACAAAATTCTATAACTTCTCAAGATCTATAAAATCCTCTCTACGTTGTGACCACTTTGTGTTTGTGAATGAATCAATTGTGAAGAAAGGAGGCCTCCTTTTATAGCTTGAGAGGATGTGGCTCTATGCAAAAGGACCATCCCCACATGAAAGTATCCAAACCAACCTCAAAAGGGCGGTTGGCACTTTCCATATGCATCGATCGTAGGTGGACCCGTCTTTGCCGAACCATCCTATGAACCGCTAGAGAAGACTGGGCCCGGGAGGCCCAGCTAGGGGGCGGCCAGTCCTTGGGTGGGCCCTCCTGGCCACCGCCATTTGTGGGCACGTATGCCTTGTCGATAGCTTCGTTTTACCTAGTGATTCGCCCAAAACGGAGTTCAGATGAGCTCGGAATGACTAAATACTCGGGCCTACTCGTGCAGTCCTGGAATGGACTTGAACTTTATCCGGGCTTTTGCTCCTTTGGTTCATGTTGGGTTTCTTTGTTATTCTTGGTTGTGCATTCTCTGAATTCATATTCTGCTTTTGTGCTTTCTAATTGGTGTTGTGCACTTCCACTTGTTTCACCATAAAACCTGCAAAATCATGAACACTAGGGGTACAAGTGAAATTCCGTTAATAGCATATGTCTATGTGTTAAAGCTTGATTATTTCTCTCCTTTTAGGCATAAGTTGACGGTTAGAAATAATCCATAAGGACCGCCAACAAGACCTCCAAGCTTAACCTTTGCTCGTCCCGAGCAAATAGCTAATTATGGTTGTTGATCAGGAGTTGCTACAATGCCGATCATATTTCAAATATACCAAGTTTATAACAATGTTTTCTACCACAATTTGAATAAATCAGCATGTTATCCACCCTGCTATTATCTTGAAACAAATGGGGCTTTTTAGCCATCTCAAGTCATGGGTGATTGCAAGATAGAACAGATTCATAGACATTGGTTATCATTTTTCCCAGAGGTTTTTGAAAATTTTTGCAAAGAAATTTAAGTTCCTCAAATGATTCACTCTATTACTCAATGTGTATGAATACCTCACCAAGGGCATTGTAAAGTTACCTTTCGTATCCTGCCACTAAGGCTTATGAGTGGAGTTTTGGGCAGGTATAAAGGTGGGCATACTTGCATCACATATATTGCTAAGTCAAAAACCAAACCACAAGGAGATACAAGTCATACACTTTGATTGAGATGTGCAAGTGTGTGGAATATGAGGATGGTGAAGTCCTAATTCTAAATATTTTTGGTACTCCGTGCATCATGACTCTCTCCTTTATTGGATGGAATGAAACTTTTTTGGAGGGATATGAGATATAAGATCATATATCCATATATATTTTTTTGCTCTTTATTTTTTTTGAATGCATACTTGGAACTTTTTCTTTCCCGTTTGTTTATTGCATGTCCCTAGGCATGTTTTTTTTAACATAGCCCATATCTCCTGTCGGTATATGAAGAACTTTTAGATGGAGAGATTTCATGATGGAATGCGAGGAGTAATTATATGGTGGAAAATGAATGCGCGGCTCTCAGGGTAGGAGTCAGCATTTTTATTTGGTGGAAGAGTGCACAACTCTCAGGGTAAGAGTTGGCATATTTTTGATGGATGGATGGGTGCATGTTGTGCGCAACTCTCGGGATGAGAGTTAGCTTTATTTGGTGGGTGCATGTGAATCTCAATCATGGGTGCATGACCATAATCTCACTTAGGTCACAACAATTTGACCTAACTCGATGTTCCACAAGCTGCATATGACTAAAAGGTTTGCATAATTGAAACATGTCACATGGCCTTGGTAGGTATTTCATAATCATTGAAGAACTTTTGTTTTTGAAGTTTTTTGAAAACAAAACTCCGGATGTCAAGTTTCACTCAGAACAAAGTCATAGCGTAGCCTATGTCACTATATCATATCCGACAATAACTTAGACAAAATCAAGCATGTGCAACCCACTAGTTCAAGTTTTTAGGATGAGACATTTTTAGCTGATAAACCCAAATCTTAGAGAAAGCTCGATTATAAAATGGGTACATGTGAAACATGAGACAGAGCAACTGTTCATCATTTCAATAAGGGTAGAAACTAACACATCTTAATAGCAAAATATATTTATTCATATCTCATCATTTTATAAGTTGGAGAATTTATTTAAAAAGAAATGTGAGATACAAGTTACATTTGTGAGAGCCCTCCCCCGAGCTTGCTCTTGACTTACCAATGTGGTTCACCTGGGGGTGCTGCTAATTGGTGGTGCTTTGGCTTGATGTGCAGTTCATGGCCTCTCTTGAGCGTGCTAGGAAGCTCCCCCACCAAGCTTGTTTTTATGGTGGTATTGAGATAACAAGACAATAAAGCTTGGGGTTGAAAAGTATATTACTTTTTTATCAAGATTTTATTTATCAATATATTTTTCTTTTCAAGGTTCATCAAAGAAATGTTTGTCTCTGATGTCATCTCAAAGACTTACCCTCATGAAGTTGATAAATTCCTGCAAGGGGTTAGCCCATAAGATCAACCAAAATCTATACTAGCAGCTTTGGTTCTAAGATCAAACTAGACACCATCTATAATTTGGTCTAGGTAGAAAACTTAATCCAAGCATCATGCTTAAATTAACGAGCCTAAAGAAGCATGATCCACATCCAAACTTCAAACTAAGCACCATGCTTAATTCAAAAGATGCGTAACCAGTACTTTCCAACCAAAACTTACTAGCATAGAATTGAGTCATCATAAGACAAATAAGATTCATTCAACAGAGATGGATCTTTGAACAATGGAACCAGTCAGAAGTTTGCTCAGCCAATCTATTCAAACTCAAACAAGGCTAGGATAAAAAATGCAAAGAAAGCCATGCCTTGCTTCATCTCCAACATGAATTTCTTCCACTATTTATGACAACAACTCAAAGTTCATTAATCAAAATTTGACACCATGTCACAGTTTTGATTAAAGAAGGATAGTTTAACCTAAGCACCATGCTTAAATTAAAAAGCCTATGGATACATACAAGTGCACACATGTGAATACACCCAAACTTAGAGCATATGGCATGAACAGAGGAAGAGCATGCTTTTATATTTTCATGGAGACAAATATTAGTGAATTACCTTGACATACCTGAATATGTGTACCGACAGCATGTATGGATGAAACATCAGAGTTGTTGCTACCATGGCTTGGTTTCCAACTCAGGTGACTACCAAGGCGTGGGTTGGAGTCCGTTACTTTTAGTAGCAAGTCGCTGTGTAGCAAGTCATTTATTGGTAACTCCTGCATGTTAGTGGCTTGCATGCACGACAAATGTAGGAGGAACAACTTCATGCAAGCTTCTATCTAAAAGAAATGTTATGACCATGAATCCCCTTTGTTTTTTTAGAATCTTTAAACGAAGTGTGATCCAAGATATGCATGGAGTCATGGTGGGTCAGGGGAGCGAGAGAGGTGTTGCACAAACCATCGGTGTTGAAGAAGGAGTTCATGGAAGTCATGAGTCTTGTCCCTCTATATGATGGCCTGCTTGATGTTTGTGCAACATCCAGGGGAGATCTTGAAGGGTGTGTTAGTTGTGCTTGAAAGATCTCCTCCGTATTTTTTTCTTGTACCTATTTTTAATTTTAACAAAGAAACAAAAACAAATAGAACATAAAACAAGCAAGGGCTCTACTAGGTTAAACACTAGAGAGACTAGAACTTATTATGATTGTTTTTATTTACTTATTAACTATTTATTTTATTTTAATTATTTATTTTTCATCCAACTCGCATAACTCAAACAAGGTCAAACTTAGGGTGCACTGTAAAATAGACATTGGCTTGTCTCCAAATCAGATTACCTCTATTGTTTATGATATCAACTCATAGTTCATTAATCAAATTCTAATACCATGCTAGAATTTGAATAAATAAGGTCTTTTTAACCTAAGCACCATGCTTAAATTAAAAAGACCATGAATGTGCCACATATGCCTATGTGACAACATTCAAGCTAGAGTATATAACATAAACAAAGGAAGTATGAATTTGCATGGTTATGCTATGAGGACAAAAGTGAGTAAATGAATTGGTGAATATTACCTTTGCATACCTGGGTGTACTTACCAACAACAGATGTAGATGATTCCTCTTGACGCTTGTTGTGTTGATCGCTTGATGGATCTGCCCAAGGAAACTACAAAGCTCGGCCATACACGCATGACTTAGTGTGTATGGACCATGGCTTTGATGGTTGTTGCAAAGGCATGGAGGTGAGCCCTTCTTGCTTGGGGGAGCAATGCTAGGCGAAGTCAGCTAGCACATCTTTCAAATATGTGAAGCCAGCGTGCTCCTTTTTCTCTCCTCCAATATATTTTTTTAAAACTATTTTTTTAACAATCTCTTTTTTTTTCTTTTTTCTTTCTTTTCACTTCCCTTCTTTTTTTAGCAAGGTAGAGCCAACATCTCTTTTTCCTTTGGTGAGATTCACACCGTCCTCCCCCACACTTGGACTTTGTTGAAAGTCAAGTGTGCAAGGTAGGTTCTCCTCTTGAGTTTATTCACCACCCAAGATCATCAAGGTGTGTCGTTGATGTCGCTCCCATGTTCTCAAACTTCGTATATCTTTTGTTCTTCTCAATCTCTTCCTGAAATGGTTAGCGACCAAGAATACCCGAAGGTGCATACCAACTTAAACACATGTTCTTGCTTTTATTGAATAATCCGGGGTATCTCCCGATAGTGCTTTCTTTATGGTCATAAGCTTGACCGCTAAAGCTAGGGCGAAGCTTGAAGTCAGAAGCTATGGTTGGCTTTGATGGTGGCTATAAGAACTCATCCATAGGAGAAATATTTTGCTTTTAAATTTTGAAAGGGCATTATTGTAGAAAGAGAGAACAAGAATAATAAAAACTCTTTTTTTAAATGATTTTCTTAAATAAGACAAGATGATAAGAGAGTGGATAAAAAATCTTTTTGTGCATGTGCATAAGTTTGAACATGCAATTTTTAAAATAATAATGCCAATTTTTTTTAAAGATAGGCTTCATGAAGAAGGGTCATGATCGTAGAAGAAATATATATATATATATATATATATATATATATATATATATATATATAACACAAGGACACACGGGTGAACTAGGTTTGAAGACAAATACGACATCCATTCCCCGACAACGGCGCCAGAAAGCTTGTTTGCGCTTCTTAGCGTTAACAGAAAAGTCCGCAAGCGCACGGAAGTACCGTTGTACCCTTCACCCGGAAGTATTTAGGGTATCGTATTTCCACAGGGAACGGAAGTGTAAGAGATTTGTAAACTAGTCCTCTCAGAATGATAAGATAAAGAGTAGCATGTGTAAAAAGGTTCATCTAAAGCAAGAAACCCTAAGCAATGATAACTTTCTCACTACTTACTTGCTTCGGGCACTGACGCACTTGGTCTGCCAAGTGATATCAGTGTAAGCTCTACTCTGCGTCTGAACGTGGGGGAATGCAGGTACGAATGGACAGGGCTGTCACCACCTGCCACCTACCCCTCTACCCCTGGGCACGCACAGCAAACGAAGGTAGACCCCAACCTAGACACCACGTCTATGAAGGCGACTACTACTCTAGCATTGATCAGGAACATCCGTCTCTATCAGGAGTCCTCTACTAGAGCATCCGTCCAAAGGACAAACAACAATCCCAAAAACAAGTAGCTTTATGAAAGAGACATGCTTAATGAATCAAACCAAAGTTGAACACAAACTTCTTACTTCAAGTAGCAAGACGATCGTAGAGGTACAAGTTGGAGCGAGAGCCGACAAGCCCAGCACTTCGTCCACCCAGAGGTAGAACTTCTTTGACTCCGCTCTTTCTCCGGCTCTTTCCCTCTCTCACTCTCTATACTAAATTAGTTAGAAGCTAATGGAATGGAGCTTGCTCTTCCTCTCTACATTGTGACCTCTTTGTGTTTGTGAATAAATCAATTGTGAAGAGAGGAGGCCTCCTTTTATAGCTTGAGAGGAGGGGGCTCTATGCAAAAGAACCATCCCCACATGGAAGGATCCAAACCAACCTCAAAAGGGCAGTTTGCACTTTCCATATGTACCGATCGTAGGTGGACCCATCCTTGCCGAACTGTCCTACGAACCGCCAGAGAAGACTGGGCCCGGGAGGCCCAGCTGGGGGGAGGTCGGTCCCGGGGGCGGCCGGTCCTTGGGTGGGCTCTCCTGGCCACCGCGTTTTGTGAGCACATAGACCTCGTTGATAGCTTCGTTTCGCGTGGTGATTCACCCAAAACGGAGTTTGGATGAGCCCGGAATGACTAAAATACTTGGGCCTACTCGTGCAGTCCTGGAATGGACTTGAACTTTATTTGGGCCTTTGCTCCTTTCGTTCATGTTGGGTTTCTCTATTATTCTTGGTTGCGCATTCTATGAATTCATATTCTGCTTTTGCGCTTTCCAATTGGTGTTGTACACTTCCATTTGTCACCATGAAACCTGCAAAATCATGTACACTAGGGGTACAAGTGGAATTTCGTTAATAGCATATGTCTATGTGTTAAAGCTTGGTTGTTTCTCTCCTTTTAGGCATAAGTTGGTAGTTAGAAATGATCCCTAAGGACCGCAACAGTCAGTTGTTCATCCGACATGGTGGTTCTAACATTATTCGCAAATCTTGTATATCTCTCTTGTAGTTTTAAAACTAAAAGAGATATATAGATTTTGTGAACAACGTTACTATCGTTTTGTCGAATGAAGAAATGACCAAAATAAATTTTGTAGATCTTAAAAAGTTATACAAAGTTGTAGTAGAAGTTTTTTATTTAAATTAATTTACTGCTTTAAAATGTGTTTTGAAAGAACTCCTTGCCGAGTGCAAAAAAAAGACACTAGGCAAAGAAGCTCTTTGCCGAGTGCCTTTCTTTACCGAGTGTCCGACACTCGTTAAAGTCTGCGGCACTCGGCGTAATAGCTCTTCATCGAGTGTCTGATTTTTAGCACTCGGCAAAGATGTTTGCACTAGGCAAAGAGCCTATTTCCAGTAGTGGAGAAAAGCACAATGGATTACATGGTCTCTCAGAGGATGATCTCGGCCCTTCCGATCTCCAACTAAAACACCATGATAAAGACTATCCCATCATCCCGTCCCTCACAATCCTCGGAACCAGATGGCACATTAGTTTTTCTCATCAGGAGATGCGAGGATATATTTTACATTGGATTGGAGGTAGATAACGATGGAAGGGGCCGGAGGCATGGTGTGAGAGAGACGGCACCACCTGACCTGATCAGCTGATCTGACCTGCCACAGCACTGCTGCCTCACAGCAAAGGCAACAAGAAGTCGGATCGGATCGGAGGGTCAGCTGGGTGGCATTCGCACTAAGCTTGTTGCTAGGGTGCAATTCGTACGTTAGCTCTCTGGAAACTAAGCTGGGACAGGAACTACACCAATATATGCTCCAGGTGGACGTCGGCATCATGGATATTAATTAATTGTAAGGTGTTCTAGCTAGGTTGTTTGCTAGACACATATCATGCACGTATTTTAGCTATATCTGGGACTTGGGGACGGGTTTCGTGCTAATGCGGACCGTAACTCTTATATGCATGCACATCCAAGACACCTTTTTCTTGGCACAAACATGGCTCCCAGTGGTCCGTTTCCACTCAATACCACACTAATCTGCTTCTTTGGCGTGGGTTTTCATTGCACCGAGTGATGAGATCGATCGTGTGTTCCACACCTACGTACACAGCTACTGTAAATCTGTAAAGGATGTCGTTGTGGGCAAGAATGTGTATCGTATCTAATATTTGTCTAATTTCCAAAACTGCTAAATGACAACATATATATTTCATTCACAAAAAGACACCTATATATATTTATAACACAAGTCAAAGCACCAAATAGGAACTTGTACGATTGTCTGTCTTGAATCTTTTCTCAATATATCTACATCTGTGTAACATCATCTATATAAAAGTTAAAAACACTCTTACATGCATATACGTACACTATATACCCATGCATATAGTACGTCTCACGGACGGACGCTCCGAAAGAGGTAGCTAGCTACAGCTTGGGCAGCTGCGGGCAGTCGAAGGGGTCGTCGCGCGGCAGCAGGTCGGCGGTGCGCAGGGCGGTGAAGAGCATGAGCGCGAGGGTGACGCCCACGGACAGCACGGCGAGCGCCAGCATCAGCGCGTTGGCCGCCGCCTGCCTCACCTCCCGCGCGTACTCGGCGGAGGCCAGCGCCAGCAGCGTCAGCGGGAACGAGTAGGCCCACCACGCCACGCTGAAGCGACGCATCGCACGCTTGAACAGCGTCGGCCGGGAAACCTGCAATATATATACACACACATATACTCTATGCATCTATTATCAGTGAATTCATATAATCACCGTATGCACCGTAGAATGGAAAGAAAAGTGTAGTACGTTGGGAATGAGTCACTATACGGAGTATATATGCAAATATATAGAGCGCATGTATGATCCAATATAATATAATTCCAACGTGCAATGCATGATATATCTTGAAGTTGTACGTCTGCTCTGCATCGTCGTCTATCTGTCGCACACATTCCCGTACGTACGTCCTGCTTCCCACACGGATGAGAATCATATTCTCATATCCTGGGGATCGGCCGGAGAACAAGGTATCTTTAATTTGTCCATCTCGGCCCACCACCAGCATCACCAACTAGAATAATATTTATATCTATCTCTGCTAGTGCCTAGTGCATGCGCACTAGCTAGCACTAGCTTGTTTTTTAATTTAGGGTTAATAAACCTAGTGTGTGTGCGCAAGGCAATTTCATCATATACTTTTTCAAGCAAAAAATAAAAACACGAGAAGAAAGAAACGATAGATTGACGTACGAGGGATGCGAAGAGGAAGAGGGAGAGGAAGAAGAGCATCTTGCAGCACGTGTCGAAGGATGCGGCTATGGCGTCCCATGCGAGCGACGCCATGCTCGGCGCGGCGAAGAAGAGGAAGAAGACCGGGCGCAGCATGGCCGGCAGCGAGTCGGAGCCGAGGAACCTCTGGTAGAGCGTGACGAAGAGCACAAGGTAGTGCGCGGCGCCGACGGCGAAGATGGCGACGGCGCCCTCGTGCCACCCCATCCTGGCGGCCGCCCTGGCCGTGACAAGGTTGCCGATGACGGTGATGTGGCTGGCCGGGTTGGCCACCATGGAGAGGAACTTGCGCCCGCGCGTGAACCACTGCCCGTAGACCTTGACATCCAGCGCGAGGATGGGCAGCGAGAAGGCCCACCACAGCAGGCGGTAGGGCGCCGCGGTGGGCCGGAGGAACGGGAACGGCGACGACTGCAGCAGCAGCAGGCACGAGATCCAGGGCGCGAACAGGTAGTTCATGGCGACGTGGTGCCGGAACTCGGCGCGCACGGCGGGGAAGCGCAGCAGGCAGCGCACGGCGTAGAGCGCGGCTAGGGCCAGCAGGGCGAGGAGCGCGAGAGACCAGAGGAGAAGGAACGCCACGGAGGGCAGCAGGCGGGGGAGCAGGGGCAGGGTGGTGTCCGTGGGCGTGGAGGAGGAACCCGAGTGGTCGGTGCTGATGAGCGTGCGCCACAGCAGCGCCTGCCCGCTGAGCGCCAGGCTGATGCGGAAGTAGCCGGCGTGGAAACGGGTCAGCATGTCCCACTCCCACCGCTTGCCGTGGCCGCGCGGGGGGGGCTTTGCATTTGCTGCTGCTGGTGGCGTGCTTGTTGCTGCTAGACGCAGCTGCTGTATTATTCTTCTTGTTGCTACTACTGCCGCCGTCGTCGTGAGAGGATGATGCGGTGGTGGTGGTTTCCACCAATTCCATTTACTAATTGAGTTTGCTTGCTGATCGACCTGTACTGTATATATGATCGAGAGCTTGCTTCTTGCAACTAGGTCTTCACCTGCAGCTGCAGGGGCTTTGGTAGTTATCTCAATCGGTATTTATAGGCTACCTCGATCTGTACCTGCAGGGGATGGGAATATATCCAGCAGCAGGTGCAGGTCCAATCCAGCGGCTTCACCGTACTCCACCATGTACGTCCCTGCTCCGTCCTAGTAGTTACCTAAGCTAAGCTAGGACCTACTAGCTATATACCACTAGCCCACTACCATTGACCACCTGAGATTATTAGTTCTCCTGGAGAATAGTATATTCGATCTACAGGCATGTAGCTATATATCCTGCTCGCTCGATCGGTTCGGGGGTAGTGAGTGCTCTCGGCCGGTTCGTTCGTTCGTTCATTCCAGTGGGTACATGTGGGTGAGGCAGTAACTGGGGAAGGCGCTGGCCAGTTCCTTTGCCGATAGCGCACCTATTCCTTTTTTCCCCTGAAAAACGGTGGCTAGGCGACTCCAACTTTTTTTTTCAAAAAGAGAAGTTTTATTAATTTTAAAAAGGTTAAATCAGGGTGATACAACATTTTAAAATCCTCCCAGCCTTTGCCAGAAAGACACACAGCCCAAAGCAAGAAAGAAAAAGAATAAAGTTCTTGTACACCCTAATGACTATCAATCCGTAGATTAGACCGTCACCCATGTGCCCGGGTAAAAAACTCCTTGGCCACCTTCGTCAGGAATTGAGAAGCCGCTACAACCACCTCCTAGGAAATAGTCTTCTGAAGGACAGACCATGTACGAAGCCAGTGTGTAGTTAAGTAAATGACCTATAGAAAAGAAGGTTGTTTGTTTTTAAATATAACTATATTTCTACATGGCCATAGGGACCAACACAAAGCTGCGGCTCCCAAAAGAACTAATGGTTTTAAGTCTTTTCTAAGCCCATCTATCCAGCCGTCAAACATATCAGACACATTTAGAGGTCTAGGGAGCCCCAGGCTGCATATATGGTGGCCCAAATCAGACGTGCAAACCGATAATCTAAAAACAGATGTTGTATCGTTTCATTCTCCTGACAGAAACAACACTGTTTACTACCTTGCCAATTTCGCCTGGCTAGATTATCTTTGGTTAGGATGACACCTCTTCACAGACGACTCCAACTAGCTAGCTAGCTTGTGTACGGGAGCACCGTACGATATACATATATATATATGTATGCATGAATCCTACGTGGATTCCTCGTTAGAATGGGCCAGCAACTTTGGACGTGGTGGCTTCCCCTTCTAGTTCCTACAGCCGACGGCTGTGTATCATCACACCTCGATGCACAGAATAATATATAAAGAGATCAATCGATCGAAAAAGGAATTGAAGTGGAGGTAGCACGTACGACCACGAGAGGAGGGCAAGCCACCAACGCAGACGCACCTCCATCGTATTCACGTCTGGATTTGGAATTGATATCGTGTTAGGTAGATATTAGGTCTGCGAAACCAAATGCTAGCTAGCTCGATATCGCCTTTAATTAATTTCTCATATCGAGTATATATATATATATATATATATATATATATATATATATATATATAT
>CM041632.1:64129240-64176813 GCA_023333625.1 Bothriochloa decipiens
ATATATATATATATATATATATATATATATATATATATATATATATACCGGATCGTGACAATATGGTCATTATCATCATAAGCGCTACCATCATCATTTTATCTTAATATCAGTTTGGAAACAAGCACACAGCACATAAACAGTGCTGCTATCGCTGCTGTCATGCCCCCTCCACCTCCACCATCGCTGGCCTAACCTCTCCCTTCACCTATGCACCGCCACCTATCTCCCAATCATCGCCACCCCCCACTCTAGGCCTCCGACAATGCCTCATAGCTGTGAAATGGGCAGACAATACAAAACCTATCTGCTTGTTTGGCTCTAGGTGCTTGACAGATTCCAAAATCGACAATCAGTGTCGGTTGGCCCCCGAGCAAAGGGCAGGGTATTGCCCAGGGCTTCCCATCGGCCGGGATTCCCTACTCCATGACCTAGCCCCCGAGCCCGAATCGATGGCTGATGGCTCACTGGGGATGGTTCTCTTAGCATTACTCGGCTCCTTGGAGGAAGGTGATACTCGTGGTTGGCTGAACCATTCTCACTCGGGCGAAGGGTACACACAAGCGTACCCATTGGGTATAGCCTCCAAGTGATCCATAGGGTTGTTCAGTCTGATTCACTATCTCCTTCTTAAATGGCGGGATTGACAAACTTAAGGACAACGCTTCATTAATTGTTATACTCGTATACATTAAGAGTGTGTTGGGTAGGAATCTGAATTCTAGTAGAAATGTTTCAGATTTAGATTCTCTCATGGAATATGCTTGTGATGATTAAGGGTCATTTTGAGAGTGTTTGATTGGTCAATTAGAATTTTAAGAAAAAATATAATTTCAGAAAAACGTATAAATGTGAATATCCTCAAAAAAATTCAAAATGTTTACTGTGTGTAGATAACTTAAATACAACTCATTTTTTATTAACTTGTTACACTTGAAACGAACCTAAAAATAATATGACCTCTAGTGTGTGCACAGGATATAGGCATGAAAAAAAATTGGAGAAACCACTGCAAGGACATTTCACATGCGTATCGTACCCTCCGCGGCGGTACGGAATGGCGGCGTGCGAGTTAGATCGGGGGAGAGGGCAGTTGTGCGTGAGGAGATGGAGGAGCAATGGGATGCGTGGGTCTTTTTACAACTTGTCTCCACGATTAGCTTGGTAGCATGATACGTTTTTGTAAACGTATTAAACTTCGTATCTATGCACTACAGCGTGTTTAGCGTAGTCATGTAGTTAAAAGCGTAACAAGAGAATCGTATCTAGAGGGGGGGGTTTTGTTGTAGTGGTATACGTACAAGAAAGTGAAATTTTTTTGAGTTTCTAGCGAGAATCACTTCAGCAACTTGTAGTTTAGTACCCGAAAGGATCAGATACCCAGGAGGGTGATTGCATTGGGCTAACTATTTTTTGTACAAAATTAAACCACATAGTAAATTCACATATTTTGTGCATAAAGTTTTACATCATAAGTTCCAACCATACACCAATATGTCAATATTTAGGAATGTAAATTGTTGATAGTAATGCAAAATGTAAATAATTAAGGTTGTGAACATTTTTTTTTTCCTGATTTATGAGGAGCAAACGTGCAAGGGTCCAGCTATCCCTTGATCTATGTATGGACCAAATGCTCTCTAGTGGTTAGTTTTTTTCCATTCCAAAATGGTGGATTACCAAAACCGTGCACACTTTCATGGGCCTCTCATAATCTGCACAGAGGGATAACCAAGAATCAAAACACCCCAAAACTATCTAGGTGATGTCAATTAGCAAGAGTAATAAGGATAGACGACTTTTTCACTTTTCATTAAATGAGAATAACGAGAAGAGTGGATGCATGCTTGCTACTCTCTTAGTACTAATAGATTCCTTAATCTAAAATTAAAATATTAAATCACCCATGCATATATACCAAATTTTTCTCTTGGACTCAAATATGAGTGTGTATGTGTCATGTCTTCCAAGAAATCTCAAATGGATGAGATGATGAAGTATATATACTCCATGCACAAAAAACTAGTGTTGGAGGCAGGGAGTAGAGTTGCCACCCTATTCCCTTGCCAGTCACCAGAGCTGAATGGAGATGGGCACCGAATTTCATATTCGGTTGCTCGTCTGCAGCTTTGGTGTTCCGTCACGGACGGTCGTACGTTCCCGGTTGATCGGCTGGGCTGAGTGCAGCGATGGACTGAAGCAGCGGGTTCGGCGTGCTGCGTCGAGCTTCGGCTGATGGGGAGGCGCGAATGGAGAAGCTAAGTCGGACAGGACGGTGTCCGGGCGAGAAGGACAAGCGCCGAATGATCATGTTCGGAGGCCCGATGCTGGTTTCGGACCTCTGAGCTTTGGAAGATGTGCCAAACCAAATGTACGCGCACGGGCTAAAAGAACCGGGTCGCAATTGCTGTTCCATCCGCTCTTTTCTTACAGGGAAGATAGAAGACCTGCGTGCCGAGGCTCGATATGGTGGCACGTGTCGAGCTAGGGAGAAGCTGGCCACACGGGGGACAGCCCTAGAAGGACGTGCCTGCCCCTGGTCGGCTTAAAGTACGTAAGGAGGAGGTGCTTCGAGGGAACAAAACTGTCATGTAAATGCCTACGGGCAACTATAAATGTTGCTCCTTCTGGAGCTTATAAGAGGATGGTCCTGTGCGTTTTAGCAGGGACCTGATTAATGAAAAGAGACACTATTCTTTGCATTTGTTTCGTTCTTGTTTCTACTTCGGTAGTGGGATTTAGGTCCTGAGGGTTCACCCTTTGGGGCCTGAATCAACAACTAGTGGTTTCTTTGGTGCGCCCAATAGTGAATTTCAGTGACCGCTTCGTCCACCCAACAAACTATACCTAAACACTATTGCATTTGTCTAGTGCACATCAAAAGTATGCCTTGGCAAAGTTCGAGAAACACTAGATATGCACTATTGGTTATCTCTAGTTCTCATCAAAGACCTGTGATGCATATAAAACACCCCAAACTCTTCCAATTTGTGTTTGGATTTAGATTCCTTGCATCCTTGGGCTTCATCCTAGTTACCTAGTGCTAACTTTCACAATTCCACAAGCTATACTCAACTAGGTCAAGCCACCTATTGGTATGCCTCTTCATAGTACAATAGAGAAAATAAGAACCCAAACTACTCTAAGTGTCTCTAAACCCCAAATTACACTTGGAACTAGCGTTACTAGAAAGTAGAATTTCCTCGATGGCGTAAGTACCAACTAAGAAAAGTAATATATTGACAAGAAAATTATAGACCAATTTTCTTGGCGGTAACCGGGTGGGAAATAACCGGCATGGATAGAGTGATAGGAAAATTAAAAATTGTCGGATGGCCCCTGTCAGAAGTTATTTCCTTATCAATATATAGCTGATAGGAAAATATAAAGTTGACAAATCTAGAAATCTACCTTTGTCGCTGGAAACCAATGGAAAAAATGATTTGTACCATTAGAAAAGGCATTTACCTGACTCCTAGAAATTGTCAAGACAAATGAAAGAATTTCTTGAAAGTATTTATACCATCAAAATAAAACTGTATTTTCTTTGGCGGTGTGAATTCTTTTCTCTTTCATTCTAGCATCATAAAAGAACCCTATAGGTATTTACTAATTACAAAACAAACATTTGAATAGGAATGATGAATTGGGAGGGGGCAGGGACTGAATAGATTGCATGAGATTCTTCATGTGATCCTTCACCTCCTTCACCACACAAGCTCCTCCAGTCATGGCTCCTCTGTCATGGGTTCCTCTCTATATCATATATTGTAAGTACAACCCTAGATCCTCAGGATGCGCTGAAACAAATGGACCTAGGGGCGCTGACCTTAAACTGACCAAGAGCGAGGTGTGTTGGCGGGAGATGGGAGGAGTATGGCGGTGGGCGTTGTTGGAGACGACGAGTGCTGATTTGTGTGAGAGATAGCAGAACGAGGTTACCCCTTGGGATCCTTGGTTGCATGTTATATAGGCTGAGACACGCCCTTAGTGGAGCTTGTACATCAAGTTAGGATTTACAACAAACTATCTAACAAACTCTAGAAGATATCTATGGAGAACAACCTCCTCTACAAGCCAAGGTCATGTGCACGTGTTTATCATTTCACACGGCAATGCCTTGGTACATGATGGAAATATCCTTATCATCTAACACCCCCTCAATCTTAGCCACTAACAAGGTTAAGATTGTATCTACATTGTCTTAGCTTCGCAGCACTGATAGCCTTGGTGAAACCATTGGCCAGTTTATCATTGGTGTTGATGAACCGCACATCCAGTAGTTTTTGAGCAACTCTCTCATGCACAAAGTGAAAATCCACTTTGATATGCTTGGTCCTAGCATGAAAAACTGGGTTAGCAGACGGATATGTTGCCCCTAAGTTGTTGCACCACAATCTGGCTGCAGGAGGATGAGGAACATGAAGTTCTGATAATAATTTCTAAATCCACATTGTTTTTGTAGTAGCATTGGCTAAGGCTTTATACTCAGCCTCGTTGCTCGACCATGATACCATGGGTTGCTTCCTAGCTGTCCAAGAGATTAGGTTGTCACCAAAGAAAACTGCAAAACCGCATGTAGACCGACGATCATCCAAGCATCCGACCCAATCATCGTCAGAGAAAGCACTGACCATAATTGAGCTTGACTTTCTAATCTTAAGATCAAAACCAATGGTGCCACGGACATATCTGAGAATTCTTTTCATAGCGCTAAAATGGACCCTAGTTGGTGCATGAAGGAATTGACAAACCTTGTTGACTACAAAGGAGATATCAGGTCATGTGAGGGTAAGATACTGAAGTGCTCCAACAATACTTCTGTACTTAGTAGAATCATCCGGCCCAAGTTGACTACCAACTGTAAGACTCAATTTTTCTAAAGTGGATAACGGCGTGTCAACAGGTTTAGCATTATTCATGCTCGATCTCTTAAGAAGATCCATGGCATATTTCCCTTGAGAAAGTACTATGCCATCTGTTTTACCTCAATGCCAAGGAAGTAGTTAAGATTACCAAGATCCTTCAACGTGAAATCCTTTTGTAAGTCCTTCAACAATGCATCCATAGCCTTAGAGGAAGAACTAGCAACAATGATGTCATCGATATAAACCAGCACAAAAATACAGTACTTGCCATGGTTAGAATAAAATAAAGAAGTATCAGACTTAGAAGGAACAAAGCCAAGAATGCCTTATCTAGCTTGCAAACATAAGTTGGGTGACTCTTGTCAACATATCCCGGTGGTTGCTACATATAAACTTCTTCTTCTAAGATGCCATGAAGAAAGGCATTTTGAACATCGAGTTGACGAAGAGACCAGCCTTGAGACACAACAATAGATAGAATCAATCTTATAGTTGCAGCTTTAATAACTGGACTAAAGGTATCTTCATAGTCCAACCCATATTGCTGCTTGAAAATTTTGGCAACAAGTCGTGCTTTGTATCTGTCAATGGTTCCATCAGCTTTCCTCTTCACTTTGTAAATCCATTTGCAACCAATGATATTTCTACCCTTCGGACGAGGCACTAAATGCCATGTTTTGTTGTGCAGAAATGCTTGAGGCTCACTTGCCATAGCCTGGGACCAATTCTTATCACCAAGTGCTTCATTCAAAGATGATGGTTCTTCAGTATTGACATGACAGTAGAGAGCATACCCCACTTTACTGTACCTTCAGTATACTGTTTAGGCTTTGAGATCCCATGCTGAAGGCGAGTTGCAGGCCAGTTTGTAGCTTTCAATGCAGGATGGGCTCTAAAGAGTCTACTTACAGAAGATCCAGACACTGGGATTAGCCTCGGATCAGGTGCCGAAGCGGATCCTCCAGGAGGCAGGTCGACCAGCGCTGTGTCTGTATCAATCGGTACTATCGTGGTGTCGGAGGCAGAGGCTGAAGTGGATGGTGGGACCCCCGTGCGTGGATCTAGCTATGGCTCAGGCGGTGTGGTCGCAGATGGACTCGGAGTAGGTGCAGCCATAGATGATCCTGCCGGGACACGTGACACGGAGAGGCGTGGACCGACCGGACTGGACACAGGTGCAGATCCCAAGGATGAACCTCCAGCAAGCATGGTCAATGGCGCAGGTACAGTAGGCAAATCTGCATGGGAACCAGTGCTGTCAGTGAGACGGGGGCACATAAAATGACTCCCGCCATCACTGGATGTAGATGGATTGGATGGCACCGTTTCTTCATCAAATAGAGCATCGCTTGTTCCTGCAAATTCGTCACGGAGAGAGAAGCTCATAGAGCCATTAGTAGCATCAGAAGATGACAAACGATGATCAAGCATAATTGCATCCCCAAGGCTAGGAGAAGGGGGTTGAAGGTGATCGGGAAGAAGGGAAATTTCGGTGTGAAGCAATGCACTAGCATTAGGATGGAGAGTAGAAAAAGGGAACACATGCTCATCAAAGATAACATCACATGAAATATATACACGCCCTTCCTTAGGATCCAAACACTTTATAACCTTTGTGAAGACCATTGTAGCCTAAAAACATGCATTGCTTGGATCAAAAAGAAAGCTTCTTAGGATTGTAGGGACGTAAATTACACAGCACAGCTGAAAGTGCAAAGCAGATTATAATCTGGCTGTTCACCATAAAGGCGTTGGAAGGGAGTGTCATGGTTAGTTACCTTGGAGGGAAGCCGATTAATCAGGTAAACGGCTGTGGAGAAGGCTTCACCCCAAAACTTGAGGGGCATGGATGCGTGAGCTAGGATGGTTAAACCCATGTCAACAATGTGACGATGTTTATGTTCTGCGGCCACATTTTGCTGATGAGCATGAGGACATGAAACTTGATGAGAAATGCCAACACGCTGAAAGAAGGAATGAAGAGTTTGATATTCCTCACCCTAGTCAGTTTGAATGGCTCGAATTTTGCGACCAAATTTATGTTCAACAAGGTTTGGAAATCATGAAAGCGCTGAAAACTTCAGATTTGTGGCGTAGCAGATAGAGCCAAACAAATTTTGTGTGATCATCAATAAAACTAACATAGTAATTATTGCAACCCAACAGACTTTGGAGCAGGGCCCCATACATCGGAGAAAATCAAATCCATTGGAATAGTGGACACACTAGTCGACCTAGGGTAAGGCAATTGGTGACTCTTGCCTTGTTGACATGCATCACAAACCCTAGCACTATTGGAATCTTTGGAAAAAGAAAGCTTATGCATCACAAACCCTAGCATTATTGGAATCTTTGGAAAAAGAAAGCTTGTGATGACTTAGGATCTCCTGAACTACACTAGTAATGGATGACCTGGTCGATGGCACCACCACAGAGACGCAAACGGCTTGATAGCACCAAAGAGCTTGTTTATTTGATGACGACTTATTGAAGGGAAGCGACAAGGGGTAGAGACCGCCTTCACAGCGACCTTTGTGCGACGTTTTTGCCATCACCTATTCCTTAATAAGAAAATGATTGGGATCAAATTCAACAAATACATTGTTATCTTTTGGTGAGTCGATTGACAGAGCAAAGCTTTTATAAGATTGAGGAACATGAAGGATGTTTTTCAGAAGAAGATTTCTACTAGGGGCATGCAAAGAGCTATAACCAACATTTGACATCTTCATACCTTGATCATCGGCAGCATGGACTTGCTCACCACTGCGATATTTATCACGAAAGGAGAGCTTCTCTAGTTCGCCAATGATGTGATCGGTAGCTCCAGAGTTGATGTACCAATTGGTGTCAACACCATACGAGGTGGTGCTAGCGGAGGAGGCAGATTTCTATGGTGGCCCGCCATTGTAGTTGGCGTTGAACCTCTTGAAGCACTTGAAGGCCGGATGACCCTCCTTGCCACACACCTGGCAGACAAGGCCTTGGATGAAGTTGCTACTGCGACCGTTGTTGCCGCCACTGCTGTTGTTGTTCCCGCCTCCAGTGTGGCCAAAACCACTGCGTCCACCCTCACCGCCACCACGGCTGCCGTTGTCGTTGTTGCGGGAGTGGAAGTTGGAGCCACCGCCATTGCGACGACCCTTGGCCGCAACATTAGTCGAAGGCTGTTGTTCACCACCGCCATGACAAAGATCTAGCCATTGTTCATGGCTGGTGAGTTGTGCAAGCAACTCATGGATGGAGATGGGCTCGACGTGGGTGGAGACAACTGCGACAATGGAGTCGAAGTCCTCCCCCAAGCCCGTCAGGACATAGGAGACAATCTCCTCCTGCTCAAGCTTGCGACCCGCCATCGCCATCTGATCGGCAAGGGTCTTGATCTTGGCGTAGTATTCACCAACAGTGGATGCACCCTTGGTGATGGTGGCCAGCGGCATACGGGTGGTGATGATCTTGGCCTGCGATTGGGACGCATAGAGGCCTTCGATGGCCGCCCACGCCCCTTTTACGGTGTCTTCCGTGTTGACGTGGTTGAGGATCTCCTTGGAGAGGTTCATGAGCAGATTGCTCAGAACTGGTTGATCCTTGGACACCCAGGTGATGTAGTCCGGGTTTGGCTTCTCCTCATCTGTTGGCTGCACCTTTGGAAGATTCTTGGCCGGAGATTCAGCATTGGTCTCCAACCAATCTGCAAGTTGGGCGCCGCGAAGAGCAGAGAGGACTTGCGCCTTCCACGATTGGTGTTTAGTGCGGGTGAGCTTTTCGATCACTGGAAGGAAGGTGGTGAGGGCCACGGCAGCAGACACCCCGGAGGATGAAGAAGCGAACGCCATGGAAGGTTTCCGTCAGGAAGAAAGAGCTCGATACCATATGAGAAATAGCAGAATGAGGTTATTACCCCTTGGGATCCTCGGTTGCATGTTATATAGGCTGAGAAACGCCCTCAGCGGAGCTTGTACATCAAGTCAGGATTTACAACAAACTATCTAACAAACTCTAGAAGATTTCTACGGAGAACAACCTCCTCGACAAGCCAAGGTCATATGCACATGTTTATCATTTCACACGGCAATGCCTTGGTACATGATGGAAATATTCTTATCATCTAACAATTTGAGATGAGGCAGAGAAGACGCGTGAGGGCAGGTGCCGCACTTGGTCTTCTAGGTATGGCTGTGTTTGACAGAACTTTGGCACTTAGTTCCTAGGAAAAAGTTTTGCGTGGACTAGGGTTTTTGCACATCAAATTCGTCAGGAGTTTTGGGCCATCAAATTTGGCATCCGTGCGCGCGTGTGTTGCATGTTAACTTTGTTTGGCTAGGTCCAGTTTTCATGTGAGTTATCATGACAATGATAGAGAAAGAAAACGAAAATCCAGCACATGCATAAAACACAGTCCTCGCGTAGAACCAACTAAATTAAACCAATCGTCGATTCCATTGCATCATATGAACATTGTAACTGAAATTGTTAATACATATATACTTTCTCTCCGAGTGCACTCAAACAAAAATTAATCCAGCAAATGAATAATGAACGAATTGAAGTGGCCATCAAATCAAAAGAAACAAGCAAAGCACCCTGGTTAAATGGTTCCTTCCCTGAAATTTTATTTATTTCCTTCCTTCTCGATCCCTTGCCTCAGATCCGTGCCATGCATGTCGTGGCTCTGGCCTCTGGCTGCTATATTTATTTATTTGTTTATTTTTCACGCCAAGTTGCCGCGGCGCTCCACCGGGACGGCTGCGTGACTTCCCCCGTGGATCGCGAGCACGTAGAAGAATTGCGTCACTGTTAGGATGATGGTGAAAGTCTCCATGGTGCCCTGACCACCATAATATGACAAAAAACATTAGTTTTTAAGCGGATGAAGAGAGAGATGCAGCGTGTGGTGTATCGTATCCGATAGATTCTAGTACTACGTACCAGCTTGGCGTTTCTCCGGTCGAAAGAGACCTCGTGACAAGCTAGCCTGCAAATAAAACATATACATATGCATGATGATCGATGATCAAATAAAAAATAACATCCAGGCGAGATGGAGAGACGATCGATCGACACATCACACATACCCCATGGCTAGGACTGTGAGTGCCCACGCAACGAGTCCCAGCGCCGCCGCGGGCTGCAGGCTGTGGTAGTTCCAGAAGCGGAGGTGGTTGAATCCCACCATGGCGGAGGCGATCCCTACGACGCCGGCGACGAGGGAGAAGAGGACGAAGAAGCCGGTGGCGAAGTTGCCGATGGGGAAGAAGATGGGGTGGAAATGCGCGGAAAGCCGCAGCGCGGGGCCGATGATGAAGCCGTGGTCGATGGACACGTTGAGCGCCCACCCGCCGATGATGGCCAGGATCACGTACATGCACAGGTTCAGCAGCAGCAGCAGCAACGCCACCGGCTTGAGGTTCTCGGCCATGGCCTCCTGTCCTGGTAGCTTAGCTTGTCGATCGATATGATCGTCGTTGCTTATTAGCTTGCTACTGCCGTTCTCGACAATCGATCTTAATTAGTTTGTTCCTGCAAGTATTACTACTGGCCGGCCCGCTTGTATACAAGCTAGGATCGATCGATGATTATATGGACGCAGGGACGGGCAGGCGGTTTGTTAGTTACTAGTAGAAAGACATGTCTCCGACACCACCGATCCTTATTTTGTTCTTCGCATTGCTTGCTCTGGCCACATACTATACGTACCTCTCCATGTCACGAAAGGAATAACTGAATAAGAAATATATATGTAAGAACAGGATCGATCGGGACGACGGGCAAGGCATATGGATCGGCCTGCACGCTGGCCGGCTATATCTCGACCTGGCTGTAAAGCGAGGCCAGGAAGACGTGTGTGTAGAGACTCGATCGACCGATCGATCCCATGCGTCCTAGCTTCTCCATGTACGCACATTGTTTGCTTTGCTTTGCTTCGGTTCGGGGCGTTGGGGTTGGGTATTGACGTGCAGCTCAAGCAAAGGATCCCCCATGCATGGATGACGATCAATATAAAACCATCTTTAATTTTTTTTTTTCATCAGGCTTGACGTAAATTATACACTAGTGTATACTACGTAGTACTAGTAGTACCTATAGCTAGACGTAGCTGGATCCATCGCGTTATTGACTCCGATATTTGACGTTTGATCCATCGATACGTTCTTCCCACGTTTAAGTCCCGAATTACAAGTTGAGCATATCACGCTGCATGCGTCGCTGTGCCCTGTTTGCTTGAGTTTAACAACCAAGCCATATCGCATACAATATTTTTCTTTCATAACTGGTTTATCAATTATAGAAATCATCAGTTCGCTTTTCTCATCGTGCTTGTTTCTGCCTACTACACTACTATACTACTAGGAGCAGTTTGCATGCGTGTTACTAGTTATGTTGCCAGTCCTCGTCATTGGCATGTATGGCAGCCGCAAGCATGTTCTGACCTGCACCTACACGCCATGCATGGCATGCCTCGCGTGAGAGAATCGAAGCACCTAGCTAGCGTCTTGTTAAAAAAAAAGAAACCTATAGCTAGCTGTATACCTACTCCAGATGGAAGGCAGACGAAGAATGAAGCCATGTGTGCCCGACCGATCGATGCACGCGTGCTGTATCGTTGCTTGTCCACGCACATTACTGCGCAAGCTAACTAGCTTTCTGCAATATAAGAAATGCATGTATGCATTCAAAGTACTCATAGTCCTAGGTTATTACCAATTAACCGTGAATAAGCTTGAGTATATTGCTAACAACATTAAAGTGCGTGACTGTGGCTGAGGAAAACAAATCAGTTTAAACATTCCAAATTGTAAGGCGTACATTTACATTCTGTTCTAGCTTTTACTATCTGTCTAGATTATAATATATATTTAGATACATAGCAAAAGTTATATTATTTCTAAAAAATGCTAAAACGTGTTACAGAGATTAGAATGTTTCGAACGGGACAAGAGTATAAATTCAACTTGATTTGATTTATCAGGCCTTCACCACTATGTATAGCGCGCAAACAATGCACACGTATAAATTCTGATCGACCTTTTGCATTTGGTTTTTAATAATTAATATAAATACGGTAGCTTCAATACTAGAGTAGACAGCTCTAGGAATCTCTCCTCTTTATTCAATTTCTATGGCGCCTTTCAGTCCGTTGACTGCAATGGCCGGACACGTCATGTACCAATGCAAAGAATGTATGCCACATGCAAGTGAATTGACTAATAAGTTGACCTTTTAGGCATCTATACGCTAAAGTTGCTTTCGAGTTTCTAAGCGTACGTCTCCTATATGCATGCATTCACCGCACTCCAACATGCCGTGTAGATACGTAAAACGAACCAAATGCAGGTCTACCTCTGCATAGTCTGATCCATTTATTAATTGCTACAGTTGCGCAATGCATCAAAATTACTAATCCATATTATATTCATCAAAAAGAAAGGAAATGATGATCGACCTAGTAGCTATATATGCATAGTAATTATATTCAACACGTCAATTTATATTTAGTTTATGATACACTTTTTTTTGAAAGGAATGACGAAAGCTTCGCCGCTCATTTTTATTAAACGATATTAGTTTATGATACATAATACTCCCGTATATATAATACTCTGTTTCACAAAAAAAAAGAATATGTAATAATCCCTCCGTCTCATATTTCAGACAGGGAAATATGATATAAATAAACTAGACTCTGACATTAATTTCTTTTACAATAGGTTGTCATTTGTTAAAGAACCAAGATCATTTCAAAAAAGACACAACTATACTATATTTGAATATGAATAAATCTTATATCCTAAACTTGTATATAGTTTGACTAAAAACAAAAGTTGACAGAAATTTTGGAAAACTTGATCTTTTTTCCATATAAAATACATTTGTTATTCTGGGACGGAAGGAGAACATACTATCATATTTGTTTTCAGATCAGAGAAGATGGCAAAGAATCAAAGAAATAGTAGAACTTGATAGTCTGCATGTAATATTATCTAGCTAGCTATATAACAAGGCCATGGTTAATAATTAACTCGGTACATAGCACGGACCCAAAAAATTAAATGAAACATATACAAACACATCACAGCACAACACATATAATCAAATTTTATTCATATACCGTCAATTATAACCATTTGTAACAACAACAATACGGACCCGAACACAAGGAGTATAAGTTTGGATAATTTTGTCCCAACCCTTTTTTCTTCTGTAATAATAATATATATGTATACATGCGCGCGCGGCCAGCATATATATACTATAATTAATAATATATAGCAGGAGCTCAGCAACAAATATATATAATCGAAATGTTTTTTTTTTGAACAACAACGTACAATTGGAATTTAAACGTACTGCCATGTTTATTTCTGTCGTTGGATTGGTGGACGCAGAATGAAACTGCGTGTCCTGCAGTCTCACGCCGCGTAGTCGCAGTAGCCGTTGGTGCACGTGGTTCTGCACTTGACGCCGCAGCCGCCGCAGTTCTTCTTGTCAGCGAAGGTGTTGACGCACTTGCGCTCGCAGCAGGTCTCCCCGAACTTGCACGTCCTGTTGCATTTGCCGCAGTGCTGGAAGCTGTGCTCGGTGTCGACGCATTTGCCCTGGCAGCACGTCGCGCCGGGGCTCCCGGGCAAGAGGCAGATGGATTCCGACTTCTTGCCGCAGTCGTAGAACGACGGCGGCGGCGGCAAGTTCGCGAGGAAGCGACTTTTCCTGAGGGGAAGCGGCGTCGCCACCACCGTTTTCTCAAGGGGGAGGATGAGGATGAGGGCAAAGGCGAACGCCATGAGAAAGATGGTGGATTTTCTCATGGCGGCCGGGCGGTGGAGGGCCGGCCGGCGGTACGTTGGCGAGCGAGCGAGGCTGCACCGTAGCTGCAATGCGTCTAGCAATGACCTGTGCCTCCGCAGGTGCCTATGGTTGTATCGGAGGAGGACTTGAAGGGGGCCGGCCGGAATGGGGGTTTGTTGACCTGATGGAGGAGGGGCGGATCCGGAGCTAGCGATCCCTTGAGTGCTTATACTAAAAGGCATGCATACTGTGTGTGATAGGGGCCGGTGCCCGTGGCCGCGGCGGAGTCAGAGCATGCTATTGCGATGGTTGATTTGCACGGGAAAAGCCTGGAGTGCAGGGCGGGAGTGTGCGGAGCAAGGCTGTGGTGGGCTACTGCTGCAAGCTAGGCGGCGAGCTCCAGGCCACACAAAATGACAAAACACACACGGTTAAGTCCATTTTTAGCCAGCTAGCTAATTTCTGGCCGGCCTACGTATGTTTGCTAGCTGGAACCGAATAATAAATTAAGCTTCATTTCCTGGGTATGCTCCCAAAGGTGGTTCAGGAGTGTATTGGCCATTTGGCGCTCCAAAACCGATCTCTTCACCTCCTATTTAAACTCTCGTCGCAACACACAATAATTCATTCTCATTCTTTCATTCATTTTTCCTCATTCTCTACATTCTTCTCCCCCTATTCCCATGTTACACCATAGAGGAGGAGTAGAGCCACTATCCCTAGCCTTAGCTAGACACAAGTAGGGAGTGAGAGAGGTCCAACAGCGGAGAAACTCTGCGGAGTATTCTCGGAAGCATCGTCTTCCTCAGGGCGGAGTGCCAGACTTGTCGGCTTTCTCCTCGCTTGTACCTCGGCAACATCTTACTACTTAAAGTAAGAGGTTTGCGTTTACCTTTTTGCACTCTTCCTTTCAGCAAGTTATTTGTGTTTGTTATTATCTTGCGGGTTCGTTGCTCGTTCTTGTGGCGGGGATCCTAGTAGAGGACTCCTGATAAAGACGAAAGTTCCTGGTCAACGCTAGAGCTGTGAAGAAAAGCATAGACGTGGTGTCTAAGCTAGGAGTTACCTTCATTTGCCTCGTTCCCCATGGTTGAGGGGTAGGCGGCAGGGAGTGACCTAGTCCCATTCATCCTTTGTAATCCTCTACGCCTGGGTTTGGCGTAGAGCAACAGGCCGACATAGCTTGACAGACCAGGTGCACTCTGGCGCCTGAAATGAGATCTTAGCGGCTCGGCTACCTTCCTCCTAGGAATCGGCCATTAGAAAACCTCACTACCCTAGTTATCTACCTCCCACCTCTGGGCAACTCTGTTAGGAACTAGCCTGAACTTACCGTTCCTCGTGAAATTTACGATACCCTGCTTACCATCGGGTGATGTGCTACAACGGTATTTCTGTGCGCTTGCGGACTTTGCTGCTTTCGCTAAGAAACACCAACATGCCCATGAGGGTTGGATAAAACTCAAAGATGGAAATTACAGCATGCTCGGTGGAGGAAGTTGAAGAGGGAGGCTCTTGGGATGACTGAGGACCCACCTACACCAGAAAAACCCAAGAGATCTCGCTGAAGACCGTCATCGTAGCTGCTGCTCTTGCTCAGCCAGCGAAGCTGACCCTAGAGCCAGCTAAGCCAACTGAGTCGGCTAGGCTAGGTCCAAAGCCAGCCAAGCCGGCCTCCACTGCTGACATTGGCCAGGCCGGCCAGGAGTCGGCTAAGCCAGTTGATGCTGTTCCAGAAGTCTCGGTGCTCGTCAAATCGGCTGTGGTGCTTTCTGAAGTACCCAAGTTGATTATTACAGGTTCTGGAGATCTTGGTGACCCACCAAAGGATTTCACCACTATTGTTGCTAATATGGTGGGCATGGAGGCTCCGGAGGTGCTAGATGAAGAGATAGTGAACTATGAGGTGTCATCGATGAATGGAGATGTGAACATGGTGTATCTATTGTCTGATTACTACGTGCTCAGTCATGATCAAGAGGAGCCACCATCAACAGAGTTGGTGTTTGCTATTGAAGATGTTGTGTTCAAGAGGCCAGCAGTGCGAGTGGATCATCTGAGGCCAATATGCTTGAAGGGCCACATTAATGGGATGTCGGTTCATAGCATGTTGGTGCATAGCAGTGTAATTTTTTAATGTCATTCCATATTCATTGTATAAGAAGCTTGGAAACAAAGATGAAGAGTTGGTCAAGACTAATATGACTATCACAGGTGTTGGTAGTGAGGCTCCAATTCCAGCTAGAGGCATTGCTAACGTTGAGTTGACCATCGGGAGCAAGACTTTGGCTACGACATTCTTCGTTACTGATATCAAGGGGAGTGAAACAATGTGATACTTGGGCGTGATTGGATTCATGCTAATGAGTGTGTGCCATCCAGCTTGCACCAATTTCTCATCCAGTGGGTGGGAGATGCTGTTGAATCGTCCATGCAAATTCATTGGCTGAAGTTGCTTTAGCCAATGCCTATGAGACTGGGGGGCATGGTGCCTTTGGTTGCTTGTTGGTCTAAATATAATTTTGTAGGTTTCATCGGCTGAAAGCTTTGTTCATGTATCACTTAAGTCGATTGATAATTGTTTTAACACAATTATATAATCAATGGATAATGTTGAATGGTTAAAGCGTCATATTGAATAGTATCGGGCTGAAAAGACCGATGCCTGTGAGGCTATTGACGACTTTGATGAGCTCAATAAGCTGGGCCATTGTTTCACATCGGCTGACCCTTTAGAACAAGTTGATATTGAGGATGCACGACACCGTGGCCGATATTTGTTAATCAAAACTTGGAAGCCGATTACAAATCTAAATTAATTGTGCTTCTTAAAGAATATGTTGATTATTTTGCATGGAATTACACTGAAATGCCTAGATTGAGCTGAGAACTTGTTGAACATCGGCTCCTTATCTAGGATGGATTCGAGCCTTTCAAGCAATATTCGCGGCGCTTCAATTCGGCCATCCATACTGAATCAAGGAGGAGATCAATAGGTTGTTGCAAGCTGAATTTATTCGTCCATGCCAATATGCGGAGTGGGTTTCCAATATTGTGCCTGTTGAGAAGAAAGATTCTAGCAAGATCAGAGTTTTCATTGATTTTAGAGATTTGAATAGAGCCACTCCCAAAGATGAGTATCCTATGCCTATAGCCGACATGTTGATCAATGATGCTTCTGGACATCGGGTGATTAGTTTTCTTGATGGTAATCACTAGTGGATATTTCACCTTCCATGATGAAATTCCTTATGATGATTCTATTATGGTCACCAAAGGGTGGTTTCCATGACGTTTTGGTCATTTTGGTCACTGAACTATGTGATGATTTTAATTTACGTGACGCATTTTAGAAAGGTCACGGAAACCATCATGGAAACCCTGACGGAATCATCACAGAGGCATTTGTGGCACTGTTCATCACTGGATTGTGATGGTTTCATGGATATCCTCGAGTTGTGACCATACAACTTTGTCACTGATCCCCGCGCCGCTCGATTTGGCTACGGGAGCCGGCGCCGTTTGCCTGCGCGCACTCATACCTCCATCCACCATTAGCACGCATGACTACTACCCCCATTCGCCGTTAGTCATGGGACCCACCCATCACTCAGCCAGACACTTCTCCATCCAACGTTATGGGACCCGTCGTTACTCATCCATTATGAATGGGCACCATTCACCATCCGACGTGCGGGACCAATGTGTCATAGACCACACACTTCACCGACCGACCTATGGGATCAGCGTGTCAGTCAGATGGGACCCCCGCCACAGGGGACCCATCTCTGTTCCCCTTCATCGGCTGACATGCGAGACCCGTCTTGCACCGTTCTCCATCCAACGTGTGGGATTAGCATGTCAGTTAGACGAGACTTGCCACATGGGACCCATCTCAACCTGGCACGTGGGGCCAGAATGTCAGTTAGATGGGACCCGCAACAAGGGACCCTTTTGTTCACGTGGGGCCACCGTTTCTTGACCGACCTAGGGGACCCATCTGGAAACCTTCTCAACCTGACGCATGGGGCCAGAGCGTCAGTTAGATGGGACCTGCGCAACTAGGGATATTTTTGTTCATGTGGGACTGCTATTGGCAGTAATTAACTATCAATTTTAATTGTCAACTAGAAGAGATAAAGGACTTAAAATGAACATCACCATAGACTTAGGGTTTTAACTAACAATTTGCACGAGTTTTGGTGAATGTTTATTTTTGTAGGGGGTTATTAGAAAATGATCAAAGAATGTCCACATGTCATGTTTATATAGAGAGAAAAAACCCACACATGTGAAAGAAGACTCTAGAAGACTCAGGAAGGCACCCCCTAAAGATGGGACCCACCTGTCAGGTGGGCAAGACGCCCGTCCTGACATGTAGGGCATCCATCCTGGCCCTCAGCTAATCAGGGCCAAGCTCGTGGATCCTACCCCTAACCGCCTTTGAGGATGAATCTAAGCTGTGCATGAAGGTTGGTTTGATCTGAGGGCTTCGGTGCATTTGAGGAGGCTATATAAGCAAGGCCCTACCCCCTAGGTTGAAGGGGAATTCATAATAATTCATTATCAAGAGAAAGCCATTAGCAGATCTAGGGTTTAGAGATCTCTCTCCACCAAAGAATTAGAATAGCTACTCCAATACTTCAATTTCTACATAGGTTTAGACTAGATAGATTCAAGAGTTGGGCGCCTATGCCCAGGATTCGGATCATCGTCTACAAGTTTCGTACTATCTTGTATCTATCTTTATGACTTTAGTCTAATTATCATTATGCTTCTATTTATTATGTTCCTAGTTTGCTCTAGTTCTATATTTGTATATGTTTACAAAGTGCTTAGCTCTTTTCTCGAGGGAGTTAGGTGGTAGATTACATGTAGGTGTGGTGCCTAGATGCTGTTTACCTGCAAATGCACCCTATTGGTCGGGTCGTGTGGTAGTTCACAGAACAGATAGTTCTATTGAGTCTTATATAGTCCACCCCCTGTTAGTAGGACAGGCAGAATCAGTATTACGTGGCAAGTCATGTTATGTTCTAGCTTTCTTCAATGATATTCCTTATATATAGATGGAAGGTCTTTTGTGCTATATATGATAGTGTATGTGTGAGAGTAGATGAAAGATTTAGTTTGTTAAAATCTACATAGAGTTTAATCTTTTTCCTAGTCAGACGTCTACCTACCTTATGAGTAGTCTATCTCTAATCTCTGCATGCGTTATCCTTTGAGCTTATCAATTCTTTATATCTATTTATTATGGCTTACCCCCTCTCAAAGCAAGTGACTGTGTGATTGGTTTCACATAAGTAATCATGTTTTGCAAGTTTATCTCTAGTTTAATTCCTTAGTTCTTTCCCTTAAGCTAAATATAAATTAACGATACCTAGAATATTTTCTTGGTAAAGTGCTACAATGGTATTTAATCTGTGCGCTTGCGGATTCCTTATTTATGAGCATTTATAATACCAAACACTTCTAGTGCCATGCTAGGGATGACAACCTAGTACTCAAAGTGGTTAGAAGTGTCAACAAGCATTTCTGCCGCTATTGCCGGGAAGGAATAAACTATTGAGAAAAATTGCTTAAACATATACTTTTAAAAATGAGAAATCATAACAAGGCACCTCTGCTTTGACAGGATCACCCCTTTTGTTTTTGTATGTTTATATTTTATACAGGGTATAGGAAGGATTGATTCTGATTCACACAACTCTTCATCATCAGAATTGGATCAACCAAAGAAGAAGCTCATCACTAATTTCTGAAGCTATGGCAGAAAAGACCCTGCAAGAATTATCTGCTCCATGCATTGAGAACATTCTCATAGGACCAACACTCCAAACAGATAATCTTGAGTTTGAGCTCAAGCCAAGCCTCATCAATATGGTGCAAGCTACCCAATTTAGTGGAAAGGTACATGAAGATGCAAGTGCTCATCTACAGAATTTTATGGAGATTGGAAGCACCATCACCATTGAAGAAGTCACTCAAGACATCATACTACTTCACCTCTTTCCATTTTTGCTTGTGGAAAGAGCAAAGCAGTGGTTCTACATCAATACATGGGCGAAATGTTCGAAGAACTTTCTAGCAAAGTTCTTCCCTATGGGCAAGACCAATGCCTTAAGAGGAAAGATTACCAATTTCCAACAGCAGAAGACAAAAACCATTTTAGAAGCATGGGAGTGCTTACAAGGATACATATCAGATTGTTTTTATCATGGAATGGAAGAATGGTTACTCATCTAAGGTTTTTATTATGGATTAACCCCAAAGATCTGTGAGCACCTAGATGCAACTGCTGAAGGATCATTCTTGTCACTCACTCTTGGGAAAGCTAAGATAGGGAAACCTAAGATACTTATGGAGAAGATAGCAGATAATCAGAGCTGGTCCCAAGACCACATTCAACACTGTTATCAAAGTGAAGAAGCAATTGAAGAAGTAAATGCATTGTCTACAAAGATGGATGATTTGCTCAACTAGCTTGACCAGAGCGCTAAATACAAAGAAGATCAGAGGGCCATTAAACCAGCTTGTCAAAAGGCAAATATTATTGTTAAGAAGGTTCCTCATCAATGAATTGGAAATAGGAAAATACTACCCAAGGTATGAAACCAGGTAATTTTACCAAGCAACCTACTTTGAGAGAATTAGTCATGCAGCAAACTAAAATCAATGAAGATATTAATAAGAGGCTTTCTATTAATGATAACACCTTTAAGGATATCCATGGTAGATTAGAAAGTTTCTCAGCTGTAGTTGAAAAGCAACATCAGTTTAATAAGAAAATAGAACAGAAGTTAGAGCAGCTAGCTGTTGCTTTGCCTGTCATCACTAACCCTGAGCAGGTAAGTGCTATAACTACAAGAGGAGGAAAATCTACTAGAGATCCCCTTATCCCAAAGGAGCAAGAAGGGCACCAGCAGTACCAGCAGCAAGCAGAAGAAGAGAATCAAAACGAAGTGGAAGAATTATTACAAGAACCTTAAGAAAGGGAAATGAGACAAGATTTCCACAACACAAATTATTTACCGTTTTCCCAAAGAAATAGAAGACTACAATCAGATGAATAGTTTGGGAAGTTCATGGAGGTTATTCAGAAGTTATATGTCAACATACCTCTACTAGACGCCATTCAGGTCCCTACATATGCTAAGTATATCAGAGATATTCTCAACAAGAAGAGACCACTGCCAAACACTGAGGTGATCATGCTGACAGAAGAGTGTAGTGCGGCTATCCTCAATAAATCACCAGAGAAGAAGAAGGATCTAGGATGTCCCACTATTGATTGCTCAATTAGAGACCAAAATTTTAACAATGCACTATGTGACCTTGGAGAAAGTGTCAGTGTGATGCCTGCAGCAGTCTATCACAAGCTCAATTTTGCAACACTCGAACCAACATCAATGTGCTTACAACTAGCGGATCAATCAGTTCAATAGCCCTTAGGCATTGCTGAGAACATCCCAGTCAAGATCAAAGAATTCTTTGTGCCAGTTGACTTCATGGTACTAGACATGAGCCTAGACTCAAAAGTGTCAATCATCCTCGGGAGACCCTTTTTGAGCACTGCTAATGCACACATTGATGTCGGGAAAGGAGAAATTAAGTTCACCATAAGTGGACAAGAAGAACACTTCGCATTCAAGTCAAAGGCAGAACTCAACTCCACTGTGAAGATGGTATGCCAAGACAAAGAAGAAATATTGGAGCCATCATCATAGGAGGCAGACAATCAGAAAGAATAAAATCTATTGGAGGTCCAGTTTGAAGGACTTTAAAAATTCGAACCCTCGCTGAAAGGTAAGTCGGTAATTATCTTTACATTTATGCATTACACTTTCTCTACATAAATATTTCTCGATCATTTTATAAAATTCATGCCCCACGTAAATAATTTTTATGGTGTGTAAAAACTAGTATTAAGAATTTACTGTGGTGGCACAAAATATTATTTTTCTTTCTCTTATCTGTTTTAAATAAATTTATGCACTTATATATAAATAAATAGGGCCCACTCCTATGGGACCCACATGTCATAGACTCCACCTCACATGCATCATATCACATTATTTCATCCACTTCCACTCACCTCCACCATCTTCTCTTTCTCACCAACCAAATTCACCACCTGCACACTTGTTTTGCTTAGTCATAGGGCATGTGAGGGGGTGGCAAAATTTTAGCCGTGGAGGAGCCAGAAGGTGGGCTGCCGCCCCCACCACTAGGGCGCCCACCCTACTCTCTTCCCCTCTATAAAAGGCCTTCTCTCCACTCTTCTCCCAAAAGATCACTACTACTCTCTGCTCTTCCCTAACTTCTTCTCCTACTCTAACTCTCTTCTTTCTTGCCTAAACTTGGAATAGAATGCTAGAAGTCAAGAGCTCGAGGTATGATATGTTTTTTTGGAATGCTTGTGGTGTATAGAAGCAAGGAGAGAAGGCCTTTTATAGAGGGGAAGAGAGTAGTAGTGATCTTTTGGGAGAAGAGTGGAGAGAAGCTAGTGCTGTAATAAGCTAGAAGAAAAAAATAGAGCACTTAGTGGACATGCTGTCCTAGGAACAACTAAAAAGAATTAGGGGGAAGTTCTTCTAGAATTTCAATTAAAATCTTGCTCAGACGACTGACCCCTGGACTACTAATTCTAGACGGCTAACCACTAACTCGCTAATATTCTCCACAAGTTTTGTCTTTGTTAAGGTTTTTGTAGGATATTCAAAATGTTCAGTGCCGCGAAGAGTGCATTCAAGACTTTTGGATTGAGACGTATGATTTGGTTTGCCTCATGAGCCAACTCTAAGATGAGTGTCGACCCGCCGACCAACCAACCAACCACCACCATCATCAGCCCCAGCCCATATCTTTTGACATATGAAGATTTCTGGATGGAGAGATGTCATGATGGTAAATGCAAGGAGTGATAATTTTGCACAAGGAATGCGCGGCTCTCAGGGTAAGAGTCGGTATTTTTATTTGGTGGAACAGGGGGCAGAACTCTCAGGTAAGAGTTGGCGTATTTTTGGTGGATGGATGGGTGCATGTTGTGCACAACTCTCAGGGTGGGAGTTGACTTTATTTGGTGGGTGCGTGTGAATCTCGATCATGGGCATATGACCATAATCTCACTAAGGTCACAACAATTTGACCCAACTCAAAGTTTCGTAAGCAGCATATGACTAAAGGTTTATAAATATAGAGCATATCATATGGCCTTGGTTGGTATTCATAATCACTGAGGAACTTTTGATTTTGAAATTTTGAAAAGAAAACTCCGGATGTCAAGTTTCTCTTAGAACAAAGTCATAGCAAACTCTATTTGTACCATCTCATATCTCGCAACAACTTAGAAAAGGATATGCAATTGCAACCCACAAGATTTCAAGTTTTTAGAATGAGACATTTTTAGCCAACAAACTTAAACCTTGAGGAATACTAAGTTATAACTTAGACACAAACGAATTACAGACAGAGCAACTATTCATCATTTAAATAGAAGAGAAACTAACACATCTTAACACATATGGGAGTGGATTTTTTTGGATTATAAAGAAAATAGAACTATGGAATTAAAAATACAGAAAATAAAATGCAAGAATTTTAAGATACTTGTTACCTCTGCAGGGTCTCCTCCCCCAAGCTAGCTCAAGGCCTAGGTCCAGGGAAGTGTCCCATAGAGCATAGGTAGGCCATCTATGCCTCGTGCCATCGATGGTTCGCATCTTCGAGGTCCACGAAGTGCTGCTGGTATTGCTGGTGCCACTGGGTGGTGGTCTGGATATGTGCATTGAGTGTACCTTAGATTTGCCTATTCGGAAGCTCTAGTCCTCCCATGCGTGTGTTGAGGACCTATAGTCTGACTGGCTATGGGCGAACCGGGGGTGGCATGCCTTTCGATCCTGAGGAGTGTGCTTGCTCGTGCAACCCCGATCCTCCTGCCTCGTGTGGGTGAGGAATGTACCCATACCATTTCCATATCCAAGGGTGAATCTAGGTGTTGGCGTGGTAGGGGACCATTCCATCCCTGGCGTCATGGTGGGCATAGTCGGTGGTGGTGCAGGCTGTGCAGGCTCCTCATCTTGTCCTTCTCTCCTCTGTGATGCCCTGTGGGAAACAGAACTCCTGCGTGCCTCCTATCTCTCAACGAGGTCGAAGGTGAGAGATTGGGAAATATATAAAGTGAGATTCAGGTTAGGTAACAGAATCTTGTTTATATATCTCAGAAAATAGTATACCAATCTTCTTCCCAATTCATCACGTTTCAGAATATGGGCTTGCCCCAAATAAAACTCATTAATCATAATGCGAGGAGTAGAGAGGTAAACAATGGTGTTTGCAGCATGGGGATCAACACTAGTAACAAGACGAGTGATGAGTGAAGTGCAACTGATAGGAGTAGATGTCTTAAAAGAATTCAACCAATGCTTAACAATCTCATGCACATGAGCAACTTTAATCTTTTTAAGCATGGCATAAAGCAACTTCAACTCAACATCATAAGCATGGTGTGCATCATCTCTAGGAAATAAATAATTGGCAATCCATTTATGCATAAGCCTTAGAGTGGGATGATGAATGATATTGACATTGGGTTGGAACTTCCTAATAACATTTTGCCCAGTAATCAGATGCCAAAAAGTAGGACGATGATTACCCGAGAGAGAAAAACCCAAATCAACGGAGCATCGAGTATGAAAGCCTAAGTGTGTGGCTAGCTCCTTCTAGAAAAGGCTATGCCCTCTACCAAAAGAGTGAAAAGTAATACCATTGTTGACAATTTACAAGTTGCCCAGGACTTGGATAGTCAAAAGATGGGATCCAAGTTCATGCACAGGGGCAACTTGGATCCAAGCTACGTGCTCAAAAATGGTATTAAATTCGGTGTCCATACCTATTTGTTGGAGAAGGATCGGGTCGAAGGCCGGTGTGTGCAAGAACTCATGGTTCTTGAGGAGGTTGTACGCTTGCATCTCCCGCTCGTTCTCCAAGTCGATGAAGGGGGCATTGGCCTCATCGATGGCATGGCCTGTTGGCGCCTCCTCCTCTCCTCCTTGCAGCGGGTCCTCCTTATGCGAGGGGATGTTTTAGCTTGATTCCCCGTGGGAGCGACGGCCTCTCCGGAACATGCCGGAAACCCAATTCCCAATCCCACTCATGGTGAGTGAGCTTAGCACGAGAACTTGAGCTTGCTTTGTGGTGGAAGTGCAAGGGATTTTTGCAGGATTTTCTTGATCTTTGTGGAAAATAATTGGAGAATGGTGGAGCAAGAGAGTGATGGAGAGGGAGTGAAAAATGTGAGAGTGAGACGGGTGAGGGAGTGAAAAATATATATATAAATATTTATTGCTTTTTTTAGATAGCTATCGATGTCCTCCGGCAAGGGCTCAACATTTATAATCCGTTGACAAGACTCTTCCTTCTTCATTGCTCTACAGATGTATGAACAAACTTGGGAGAAGTCTCAGGTTGCCCTGGGATTTTTCCCGTATTGTTGACAGAAATAGAAGTAGCTATTTGAGCAATTTGAGTTTCTATCATTTTATTGAAACTTAGTTGATTTTTAACAGAGGAAGACAGTGTTTTAAGCTTAGCATTTATGTTTTCAAACATTTTATCTTTGAAGCATAGCTTTTTGGTAAGATTCTCATTGATCTCCTACCACCTTTGAGCTCCCACCCACTTTCTCACTAGATAAGATTCTGACAGTCATGAGGTGTGTTTGGCATCATTTGATTGGCTTGACATTGAGTTACTGTTTGCCCATATGAGCTAACTTGGCTTGAGAAGGCTTCACTACTTTGAGAAGGGGTCTCATTATCTCTTCTTGTGCCTTTATACTCAGATGGCCCGCCCTCAGGAGCCGAGGGTATTCAAGGCTTTGCTCCATTTCATCTAGGCCGACGCTCTTCCAGATGTACAAGATGAGGACAAGGTCATCATGACTGAGGGTTTGCTTGTCGTGACAGATCGGTATGAAATGGAGAGGCAGCGACATGCTGTGCAGCTACAAAAATGATGCACGTACGACCATCACTATGATGGACCGTCCAGACAAATAAGGCCTTAAGGCCAAGGACGCTCCCTAAATACCTTGATGCACCTTCAGTTTGGCTGAGGCAAAAGGCGTTGCTATCTATGTTCTATTCTAAGTGCTATGAAACAAGTGCAACGCGCAGCCCACAAATTGGCAAAAAAATAGGCCAACTCGAGGGCCTAACAAGGGAGCAGCGTCATCGCCGCCGCAACAAGCCGTGTCTCATGGGACGAGGGGCCACGCGCACACGCATGAGGTGGGTGGGGCGAAGCCCCGCCGCCACTGCCACCGTTTACGGAGATCGCTACGTCATCTAAACAAATTAGGAAAAATGAATTAAATAAAATAGGAAGCAGAGGATCCACATGATCTCCGATTGCTTTGGGGCCAAGTCCAACAAGGGATATAAATATAAGCCCCTGTGCACTCGTTTTAATCAAGAAATAAATTGGGGAAACCCAACCCTAGCTCTTGGCTCTTGGCTCTCTCTCTCTCTCTCTCTCTCAACACCAGCCGATGCCGCCACCCGCACCTCACCCTGCACCATGCGCACTCGCGCCAGCAGCCACGGCCTCGCCATCGGCGCTGCCGGCCGCTGCTCCTGCTCCTGCCCTCGTGTGTCATCGGGGATTAGGCCCCTTATATCCGAAGACCGGTCGATCCTTCTGATATCATCAATGGCCGCCACAACCACCATGAACGCCACCACAATGATGAATGTCGACGACATCTTCGATGACGTTCACACCTCGATTGTAGGTGGAGTACAAGAACTCCTGAATTTCTTCCTGTAGCAACAGAACACAGTTCAGATTGGTTCAAATCTGAACACCACCAACGACGTCACCATCAACATCGACGACATCACCAAGGAGAAGGAGATTGCGTGCAAACACGATGTCTTCACCACTGATCCCATGGTCACGATTGTAGTGGTGTCGCCGCCTCCGGCCGCGCTCATCACCATCACATCCGACGACGTCTACACCAACAACACCTTCGTCACTAACGCCATCATCAACACCGTGATCACCGGGCACACCTAAAACAGCACCCATGGCGCCACCAACACTACCTACAACATACCCCCAACGTCAATGCTGGCAAGAACGTGACCACCGCAACCTTGTTACTAGGACCTCTGATGACATCTCCTTCAACGGCACTGCCATCAACAACACTATTGTGGAGAAACAACAGATTGGGATCATCACCGTCATCAATAAGAACGACGTCACCAATGACCCCCACAAGCTGCTCAACGTCAATTCCGCGTCAGAGGTTATGATTGGTACATCGAGTGTTATCTTTGTGGTGACACTGAGGAGAGCGCTGGTTGGGCAACTTTATACCTATGCAAACGGAATGAGAACGATCACCCTATGTGGGTTGGGAATATTTGGGCTGTTTCGGTGAGCCCACTATTGCTTCTTAGGGTGTGTTTGGTTTGAGATATGAGGTGATCTATCCTTTTTCACTCTTCACATTTTTATTTCGTTTGTGGAATTGATTGAGGAGAGCTGCTCTGGCACTCCCTCCTAAAAAAATTGCACGAATCTTAAAGCACACAGTTTGGATCCCGTCTGGGCCTCAGGCAGTCCAGCAGAAACCTGGGACCAGCCCAGTTTAGTTACGACCGTGAGAAAAACAAAACGTCCGTGACTCCTGTGACTCACGTCGCCAGTCACCTGTGTCCAGCCCCTGCTCCCAGGCTACCGGCCTCGCTGCCGCAGCAAGCTCCAACCTCGCGTTTGTCCTGCGTTCTGACTTGGCGGCCTTGGCGTGGCGGCGTGCGCTCCAACTCTCTGACCACAGCCGTTCCACTCCGAGATCCAACTCCTCCACAGTCTTGTTCGATTGGAAAATAAAGCTAAGATTGGAAAACGTCGCGGAGCTGCTGGCCCGGGGTCATGGTGGCTGACGCCGTGGCGCACGGAAACACGCCATGGCCATCATAGTGCGCCACGAGCCGCTGAATCAGCGTGTCAACCGCAGCATAGAGGCCCTGGCGGCCGCCGACTTGGAGGCTATATCGCGCGCTCGAGACCGACGAGCCCCGGCCTTCGTCTCAGCCATCTTCGATGCGTGCCCTACCGAGACGACCTTGCTCCGCCGCCACGCGTTGCGCGCCCTGGCACTCGTTGTTGGGGGCGTAACAGAACGTGGGTACCCTGTCCCCCATCTCGTCACTTTCTAGAGTCACGCGGCCGGTTAAAGACCTATTCGGTTTGCTTTCGTCGGTGCATTTGTCTAACCTTTTGGTTTGCATTCGTCGGTGCATCCGTCTACCTTTCGGTTTGCATTCGTCGGTGCATTCGTCTATCTTTCGGTTTGCTTTCGTCGTCGACATTCGTCATCCCTCGACAGGCAGAACTGGAGGAAAAGGCGGGCCGACAGTAGCCAGGTGGCGAGACCCACCTGGTCGATTGGTACAGAGACCAGAAGCATCAAGGGCACAAAGACGGTGTTGTCCTCATCATCAACAGAATATTTCTAGAATGGTCATTTAAGAGCCCACGGGCGTGTATAAATATTGCCCCCAAGGGGTTGTAAGGAGGGGGGTTCTCTGATTCCAGGGGATGAGATGAACTTGTCCCAGCTACTCTGTATTAATTCAGTTCATTCTTTCGTCTCGTGGGTCACTTCCGGTTGCGTTCCGGCAACCGGGGTGGCTACTTGTCTGGTTTCCGTGCAAACTAACATTGGCGCCCACCGTGGTTGTTGCTCGAGTTTGTCAAGTCCACGAGATCCACGAGTCTTTTCGCCGCTGGTGCTCATTCAGGGAAGAGGTTACGGGTGATTTAAGTTGTGCGAAGGGAAGAGCAGCTGACCCACTTTTCGGCTGCAGCACATCGCAAGCATGAGCAAGCTATTCGGTCATACACGACCAAGATAAGTGACCTTTTCATACAATCATTTTCTTGCCGAGAAATAAGTAGATAAATAATAAAAAATACTTATTTTCTTCATTTGTAAAAACAAAAGCATGTCCACTTACTTTCTTATTTCGGATGATCCAAATCACGCCTCCGGATACAGCAACACAGAGTGTTCGCTTGGAGTCTTTGTCTCGGCTTCTTAGTATAGCACGCTTGATTTTAAGATCTCGCTAGCATCGCTAGTATATCCATGATAACTTCTAGTCTTCGTCTTCCCAAACCTGATGCACGCAGGCCGGGGCAGCTTCGCAGTACAGTAACCTTCCGTTGCTGCTGTCTTCCCGGACATCCCTGTTCTAAGCGGCCAGACATGGCCACGCTAATAAGATTTCTCTGACCTTTTCGGTCAGACAGCGGCTTCATCGCAGAGTTTGGCCATGTGCATCTTTTGTTTTACATCTGCATCTCTTGCTTCGCTTATATACGATATATACGTGGTATCGTGCGTCAAAAGTTGCGATAGAGGTTGGGCCGGCCGAAAACAGTATCCGTTCAAGCAGCAGCATACGGAGGCAGCAATAGCAAACTAGTTTGCGTTCGCACATGGCGGCGTGGTTTCCTTCTTCGAATCGGCAGTCCGGTACCCCACAAGTGAAAGTCTTTTCGGCGAAGGGAAAATCTATTCGGCAAGCCCGGATATATTCTCGCAGAGGCTTAACCCTTTGGCTCCCATCAGGCTAGTAGCACACCTTGGCCTTGACCTCGAACCCGCACGTGCATCTGACGCGCAGACCTCCTCAAGCCGCCACCAAGCCGAAGCTAGCTGTTGTTCGAAAGAAAACATCAAAGTGCACAACCTTTACCGCTTGAATTAGTTTCTTGCTTGCCTGTGCACTTCTCTTTTTGCACTCTGAAAATATTTTTAAAGAAAAAAACAAAACAACAAGTGAAAACTAGTCCCCTCGATTTTTACTATATCGGCTTCACAAAATATAGGTTGCGTTTGGATCGTTGCCAGAGAATGCCGCGCCGAACTTGTGGCTGTGCCACAACTGCGGCACTGAAATCTGGCGCCAGAACTGCGATAACTTTTAGCAGCGCAAATGAACTATACGACCTGGGCAGCGACTTCTACGTGCCGCAACTACGGCAGCTTGCGGCAGCAAACCAAACGGAGTGCTAAAGTGTGGCGTGGCAGCTGTGGCGTGACGTGACGCTCTGGTCGTCATCCAAACGCACCCATAGTATATAGGAATATAGCTCCCAGCTTTTTTCACGATTGTTATTCCTGCATTTGGCTACAAGTTGCTTTCCGCTTCGTCTCGGGTATAAAACATACTTTCGAGCAAGGGCACCTTCGCAGTACAGCAACCCCTTGTTTTTAAGATTTCGCGTCAGCAACCAACCTTTTTGTTAGAGAAAAACTACTTCCATTCTCTAACCTTTTCGGCCAGGCTGTGGCTCCAGCGCAGCGATTGGTCAAGTGAGAACCTGTCCGGCAAGTCTTTCAGAGCTTTATGTTAGTTTCCGAAAGGAATTTCGAATCACCCGCTCAAACCCAGATATATAGAAACAGTATTTAACAATGTTTGCCTTTGTTAATTCAAATTATACCTTGTTACTTTTCGTTGCTCTTATATTATTTCCATTAGGCATCCAATGATCGCTAATCTTGCAGGCTTTCCAACAGGTAAGCATTTTATATTCGTCAGTTTCCTAGCACCAAACAGACCAAAATTTTAGCAATATTTCGCATATGCCGATATGCGAAATGACGAGTCCTGTGTCATCATTTGGCACAAGTGGGACGGCCGCTTTAACCCACTTTACTATTTCGCAAATGCGCAACAACCTTTGATAGCCGTTGCCATTTCGGTTTACTATATCACTTATCATCAGCATTAATAGAAGATATTCATTCGTAGCAGTAATATTAGGCATATATATCATTTTTATGATTGCCTGGCTATCTTCGCGTTATATACGGTCTCTCTGGCTGTAAGAGCTAGTAGCACCGGCTCCGGATATACATATATATGTATGTATATGCAAAAGCTTTGGCTTCCACCACTCGCAGGCAGGTATTAGATATTCGGATGTAGAGAAAGCATATTCGTTTAAGCTACATCGGAGGTTCTAGCTTCTTTCGCCATGCCGTTTTTTGCTAATAAAAAATAAAATACAATAAAATATAGAGTTTCTTTTATTCTTTTGCCTTTTCGGCTAGACAGCGGCATCGGCGCAGCATTTGGCCACATGGATCTTTTATTTTACACCAGTGCATATCTTATTTCACATGTAGAATATGCATGTGTCAAAACTCAAAAGTAGCGGTACATGCGTCGCTCGGCCGAAAATGGTATTCGGTTAAGTTGTAACATGCTGAGGTTGCAAGCTAGCTTGCTTTCGCGCATGGCGGCAAGGATCATCCGCAGATCGGCAGTTCAGTGCTCGCAAGCGAAAATCCTAAGTCACTTGTCAACCCGAAGTCATTTATCAAACCGAAGTCACTTGACTCAAAATTTTTAAGGCGAATAGAACTTTAGTTCATGGTGAAGAAGAGGCAAAACCACGGGCGCCCAAAGCGTTTGCGGAGAGCCGAAGAGCGCCCGTGTCGCTGCCGCTGGTTGCTTAGGAAGCGAAAGGGCATAGCGTTTTCAGTCAAGCACCTCCCGAAAGCGCGAGAGCACACCAGATGAGCATCCTTCGTATGCTAATAAAATAAAATAAAATAAAATAAATGTATATGGACATAATATATATAGTACTCTTCACCTTGGTACAGAGATGCACAGTTCCTTAGATACTTTGTATGCGTCGCCGGAATATGGCCGAAGCACTTCTAATAAATTCAGCACTTTGCAGTTGCGTGTCTTTCGCAACGGCAAGGAGGATCCTTGAATTCTAGTACAACCGTTTTTTTTTTTGGATACAACTATCAGCTTTAGCTATCGCAATCTGTCTCCCTTTTCGGTGTTTCGACATCCCTTTCGGTGTTTCAGCATTTCGCTACTGCATTTATAACCCTCTTTAGAGGTGTAGCCTAGGCTGCAAACCTTGCCATCACATCGACCACTTCGCCGGTATTTTGAGAAGCCAGCAAGAGTTTTGGTAGTTTTTGGCAGATGCTTTGGTTATTTTCGGGAAAAGAGAGCGTCGGAAGAAAAACAAGATTTCGTGAGTCCTTCAGCCTCGCGAGTACGGGGAGTGAAGAGAACCGAATTGCAAAATCTACTTCGGGAAAACGTCAGTGTCGGCCACGCAAATTCTGGCAGCAACGAAACTGCATTCGGTAGCACCGAAGTACATTCGGCAGCAAAGCCGACGGCTAAAGCCTCTACAACAAACAGTAGCATGCAGGGGAAACCATAACAGCCGAAAGTTATGCCGAATCACTGTTCGGCAAAGAAGATTGTAGTTCGGCAACTCAGCACAGCAATAATGCAATGCAGCATGTATATGCTGGGCATTGTTTATCTGTCACCATTCAATTGTGCTTTAAGATTCGTGCTATAACACTCTCTCTTCTACTTTTCACACTCTCTCTCCCAGTGTTTTGTACTTTTAGTACTGCAGCACACATCTCGATGCAAAACGGACGGTTAGGATAAGCACCATCCAACGTGTATAGGCCAGAAAAATGCGTTCCACAGCACAGCCACCGCGTTGACTACTCTGCGCCTGCCGAAGCAACTGCTCACAGGCCAAAGCCATCCGAATGCCACTCCGGCTGGAATTCACATTTAAAACGAGATACTTCACAATGTTAAGCCATCATTCGGGAGTTCCCTCTCACCTTTTATGGATCTTTCTATTCATCTTGTCATGTTGCTTTTGACTAGCTCATGTAGCAGTTCTTGGCATTTTGAACCTCAACAGGTGTAACCGGCCGGGCAACGGCAGTACGGAAGTTTGATCCCGGCCTGTGCTCTCACCAGCTACGTCGCAGTTGATTGCTTCAGTATCGGCCGAAGTCCCTTCGACCAGACGTAGTCAAGTTCAATCTAGCGAAAACGTTACAGCCCACAGCGGGTCTGTTGCTCGCCATTTTGGACGAAAACGCGCTGCTGGCCGAATTAGCTTTCGGCGGCACCATCTGTGAAAGAAAGCCTTCGTTTTATTTTGGTGTACATATATATGTTGAAGTTTGTTTTAAATTCACTTCAAGATGGACCCAGTACATGTGTTTCTAATGGGCTTTAATACTTAAGTCTATAAGGTAGAGGTGGGAGGCACAACATCAATTAGTACCACATTGCTAGTTGATGTAGAGATAGGGAGTTTTCCTCCATATATATACGTACCAATCCTCCTGGGAAAAGACACAAAATCCTCCATAGAGACTTGATTCTCTTGTAAGCCTCTATAGGCGTGTAACCTCAAACTTTGATATAGTGAGATTGTTGTCGGCTGATGCCTGTGGTTTTTTCCCTTCGCATTGGAGGGGTTTTTTCACGTAAATCGTGTGTCTCTGCATTGTTTGATTTCGTTTACTTCATATTTCTATACGTCGTTCATAACAAGTGGTATCAGAGCTACGGTTGTTGTAGGGATCATGACGACGTCGATGAAGTTCGATCTTCCGTTGCTGAACTATGATACGCGGTTCTCGCTATGGCAAGTCAAGATGCGGGGGATTCTGGCGCAGACTCATGACTATGATGAGGCGCTGGATAACTTCGGCAAGAGGAGGGCCGAGTGGACTCCTGAGGAGATCCGCAAGGATCAGAAGGCGCTCGCCCTAATTCAGTTGCATCTTCATAATGATATTTTGCAGGAGTGTTATAATGAAAAAACTTCTGCAGAACTATGGCTAAAACTGAAATCGATCTGTATGTCCAAGGATCTAACCAGTAAGATGCAGATAAAGATAAAGTTGTTCACTCTGAAGATGAGGGAGGAGGATTCGGTGATGTCCCACATCGCTGAATTTAAGAAGATCATGGCCGACCTTGTGTCGATGGAGGTGAAGTATGAGGATGAGGACTTAGGTCTTTTACTGTTATATTCTTTGCCAAATTCGTATGCAAATTTCCGTGACACCATACTTTTGAGCCGTGATGAACTAACTCTAAAGGAAGTTTATGAGGCTCTCTAGTCCAGGGAGAAGATGAAGATCATGGTGCAGAATGACGGATCGTCGTCCTCAAAGGGCGAAGCTTTGCATGTGAGGGGTAGAACTAAAAACAGATTCTCAAATGAAAAGAGCTACGATAGGAGAGGCCGTTCAAAGTCCAAGCCGCCTGGTACTAAAAAGTTCTGTGTTTATTGCAAGCTGAGAAATCATAATGTTGATGAGTGCAGAAAAGTACAGTATAAGGAGAGGAAAAACAAGACGGCTGGTAAGGTCTCTGTTGCTTCTGCTGCTGCTTCTGATGATGATTCTGGAGATTGTCTGGTAGTATTTGCTGGTTGTGTTGCTGGTCATGATGAATAGATTCTTGATTTCGCATGTTCATTTCATATTTGCACTAAAAGAAATTGGTTTAGTTCTTATAAGCCTGTGCAGAAAGGGGATGTTGTGCGGATGGGAGATGATAACCCATGTGACATCGTGGAGATTGGATCAGTTCAGATCAAGACTGATGATGGCATGACACGCACGCTGAAAAACGTCAAGTATATACCACGAATGTCCAGAAATCTTATCTCATTGAGCACGCTTGATGCAGAAGGTTACAAATATTCCGGTTCAGATGGCGTTTTAAAGGTATCAAAAGGTTCTCTTGTCTGTTTGAAAGGTGATCTTAATCCTGCAAAGTTATATGTCCTTAGAGGGTGTACTTTACCTGGTTCTGATTTCGTTGTTGCTGCTGTTATTGATGATGAACCTAGTAAAACTAACCTTTGACACATGCGTTTGGGACATATGAGTTACCATGGTATGGCAGAATTGATGAAGAGAAACCTGTTGGATGGCTGCACTTCGAGTAAGATCAAGTTTTGTGAGCATTGCATTTTCGGCAAGCATAAAAGGGTACAGTTCAACACTTCTGTTCACACCACTAAAGGTACTCTTGATTATGTTCATGCTGATTTATGGGGTCCTTCTAAGAAGCCCTCACTTGGTGGTGCTCGTTATATGCTTACAATTATTGATGATTACTCTAGAAGGGTTTGGCCTTATTTTCTGAAACATAAAGATGATACTTTTGCTGCTTTTAAGAACTGGAAAGTAATGATAGAAAGGCAAACTGAAAGGAAGGTAAAATTGCTTCGTACTGATAATGGTGGAGAATTTTTTATGGGGACGTGATTCCCTGATCTTCCGTCAGATGGAGATAACTATCGTTTTCGTGGAGCACGACACACCGATCCGGCTTCAGATCCAAAGACCCGAACCCTGCAATCTTAGCACCACGACTCCTCTGGTTATCAACCGTGTCTCCAACCGGTTGACCTCACCACGAAGGCTAATCCCTGCCTGCGAAACGAAGAACACAAGCAAGAACTCGAAAGAATGCAGCTCAATTAATGTGACAATCTGCAAATGAATGATTAAGCACTCGAGTTGGGGTTCCACAAACCGATGAACGGCGGCTGTCGATGGACAGAATAATCTAAGCAAAACCCCCAAAACCTAATGACGGCGGCGGCGTATGTTTATAAAGGACTTAGGGTCGTCGCCTACCCTGGACGCGCCCACTAACGGGCTCATAAACGATACACGGCCCATTGGACCAAAATAAGGTGACGCAGCATCAAGACAGATTCGGAATGCTGACTTGCTTCGACAATTCCCGTGGACTCTGAAGAGGTTTTGACGTGAGACCACTTCTATTGGCTTCCTTATGAAGTTAGCTTTCCAACCATATGTAGAACGTCGAAAACGGAGTCCGTATGAGTCCGTATGACCAGTTCTAGTCCAGGCTGGTCTGGCAGTCCGAGACAGACGCGAAATCAGCTTATGTTGCATGCCCTTGCTGGCCCAGCTCGTCTCCAACTCCTCGTCCAAGTTCTTCAGAAGCCTCTCCATTGTTCCTAAGCAATATTAAATCATTAGGTAGTAATCTATTCTCAAAAGTATGAAAAGTATCGCTTAAAAATGAGCTCACCTGTAAATGTAGTTGACGCATTCAAGCTCGGGTCATTGGGCCTTGGAGAGGATCAGCAGGTGCACAAGAAGAAGCGATGTCCTCATCATCCTCCCCCTCTTGAACTGGAGTCGTCCTCGACTCAAGCTCATCTTCCTCTCCTAAGTATGGTTTTAAATCTGCAATGTTAAATATGGGACTAACCGCGAACTCGGGCGGCAACTCAAGTTTATATGCATTATCATTTATTTTCTCAATTATTTTATAAGGACCAGCACCTCTTGGCATTAATTTAGACTTACGCAAATCTGAAAATCTTTCTTTTCTTAAATATAACCATACCAAATCACCCGGTTCAAGTTTTACTTCCTTTCTACCTTCACTTCCGGCAATTCTATACTTCTCATTCATCTTTTCAATATTTATTTTTGTTGTTTCATGCAGTTTTCTAATAAATTCAGCACGCTCCATAGCATCACTATGCGTTCTCTCAACAGATGGTAAAGGCAAAAGATCAATTGGAGCACGGGGGTTAAAGCCATACACTACTTGGAAGGGACTTACCTTTGTTGTAGAATGTACAGCCCTATTGTATGCAAACTCCACATGAGGCAAACACTCCTCCCACATCTTCAAATTACACTTTAAAATTGCTCTCAACATGGTGGACAATGTGCGATTCACCACCTCAGTTTGGCCGTCAGTTTGTGGATGACAAGTTGTAGAAAACAGTAACTTTGTTCCCAATTTATTCCACAAAGTGCGCCAAAAGTGACTCAAAAACTTCGCATCGCGATCTGAAACAATAGTAGAAGGCATACCATGCAAGCGAACAATTTCTTGAAAGAATAGGTCAGCAATATGAATGGCATTATCACTCTTATGGCAAGGAATAAAATGTGTCATCTTCGAAAAACGATCCACAACCACAAAAATACTATCCCTCCCCCTCTTAGTCCTTGGCAATCCCAAAACAAAATCCATAGAAATATCAGCCCAAGGAATCGAAGGAACAGACAGCGGCATGTACAAACCATGTGGGTTCAATCGTGACTTAGCTTTTTGACACGTGGCGCACCGAGACACAAACCGCTCAACATCGCGCCTCATTTGTGGCCAAAAGAAGAGTGTGGACAGCACCTCGATCGTCTTCTTGGCACCAAAATGACCCATCAATCCGCCGTCATGGGCCTCCTGCAACAACAAAAGACGAACGGAACCAACTGGAATGCATAGGCGGTTAGCTCTAAACAAAAATCCATCGTTCATCACATATTTATTCCATGTGCGCCCCTCTTTACAATTCTCCAAGACGTCTTTAAATTCAACATCATTAACATATTGATCCTTAATTGTTTCAAGACCAAAAATCCGACAATCAAGTTGAGACAACATGGCATATCGTCTAGACAAAGCATCAGCAATAACATTGTCTTTTCCTTTCTTGTGTTTGATAATATAAGGAAAAGATTCAATAAATACAGCCCACTTAGCGTGTCTACGATTCAATTTATTTTGTGTTCTAATATGCTTCAATGATTCATGATCAGAATGAATAACAAATTCTTTAGGCCATAGATAATGCTGCCATGTTTGTAAAGTACGAACAAGAGCATATAATTCCTTATCATACGTGGAGTAATTAAGAACAGGCCCACATAATTTTTCACTAAAGTAAGCAACGGGTTTACCTTCTTGTATCAAGACACCACCAATGCCAATACCACTAGCGTCACACTCAAGTTCAAAAGTCTTACCAAAATCAGGAAGTTGCAGCAACGGTGCATGAGTAAGCTTGTCCTTCAAAAGAGCAAAGGACGCCTCTTGTTCTTCTCCCCAATGGAAAACCACACCCTTTTTCGTCAACTCATTAAGCGGGGCTGCAATAGTGCTAAAATCCTTGACGAAGCGCCGATAAAATCCTGCAAGTCCATGAAAGCTGCGGACTTGTGTCACTGTAGTGGGAGTTGGCCAGCTCCTTATAGCCTCCACCTTCGCCTCATCAACTTCAATCCCCTGCGAGGTGACAACATAGCCAAGAAACGATACTCGTTCGGTGCAAAAGTTGCACTTCTCGAGGTTACCAAACAAACTTGCAGCTCGCAATGCTTGAAAAACAGCACGCAGGTGATCAACATGTTCATGTAAAGACTTGCTGTAAATCAAGATATCATCAAAATAAACCACCATAAATTTACCAATGAAAGGACGTAACACCTCGTTCATTAATCGCATGAAAGTACTAGGTGCATTTGTTAACCCAAAAGGCATTACTAACCACTCATACAGGCCGAACTTGGTTTTAAAAGCAGTTTTCCATTCATCGCCTAATTTCATTCGTATTTGGTGGTAGCCACTTCTCAAATCTACTTTCGAAAAAATTACAGAACCACTTAACTCATCAAGCATGTCGTCTAACCTAGGAATAGGATGACGGTACCTTATGGTGATATTATTAATGGCTCTACAATCTACACACATGCGCCAACTGCCATCTTTTTTTGGAACTAAAATAACTGGAACGGCACAAGGACTAAGGCTCTCACGGACGTACCCACGGTCCAAAAGGTCTTGGACTTGGCGCTGAATCTCCTTAGTCTCCTCAGGATTGGCCCTATAAGCAGCCTGATTTGGCAAACTTGCTCCAGGAATTAAGTCGATCTGATGTTCAATCCCTCTAATGGGTGGAAGCCCCGGGGGAATCTCAGAGGGAAAAATGTCACTGTACTCCTGCAAAAGGTCAGCGACAGAAGATGGAACTGTGCTAGATATATCTTCTACAGAAAATAAATCATCTTTGCATATTAAAGCATAGCACGTATCATTAATCTCTGCAAGATCAGATTTGGTGGCAAGCATCACAGATTTTTTTAATTTAATTTCTGACTTATTCACAATTTTAGCATCAACAGCTAGTCTATCCTTCTCAGCTTGTACAATTTGAGCAGGCGTCATGGGTTGCAAAGTAATTTTTTGTCCTTTATGCATAAGAGTATATGTATTACTTCTACCATGGTGGACAACATCATTATCATATTCCCAAGGTCTACCCAACAAAAGAGAACAAGCTTGCATTGGAACAACATCACAATCTACATAATCAGAATATGGACCAAGGGAAAAATAAACTCGTGCCGTTTTAGTTACCTTGGCCTTACCTGAATCGTTGAGCCACTGAATATGGTATGGATTTTTATGAGGTCGGGTCGTTAATTCAAGATGCTTGACCAAATCTTCACTTACCAAATTGTTGCAGCTGTCTCCATCAATGATCACGCGTACACATGTTTCTTTAATCACAAATAAAATCTGGAACAAGTTATGGCGCTGTTGCTTCTCTGCATCGTGAACCTGCGTACTAAGAACTCGCTGCACAATAAAAATTCGTTGGTTGCCAGCATCTTCGGAGCTCACAATTACTCCGTCCTCATTTGTAGCATCTGCTTCGTCAGGTTCTTCATCCGAGGCACTAATGTAACCATCTTCAGTTGCAATGTATGCCCGTGTGCTTGGACATTCTCTTGCTATGTGACCGTACCCTTGGCAGCGACGACACTGAATACCTGTAGAGCGACCGGTAGAAGCCACAGAAGATGACGGTTCCTGCATATGAGTCTTACCAGCGGTTGAAGGAAAAGATGCAGCGGGTGGCGAACGCGTGGCTGCTGGCGCCGCTGCTGAAGGAGAAGCACTCGCAGCCTTAGCGCCCGATGGCACATTCTTCGACGAAAAAGAACTGCCATAGTTACTTCGGCTCCTTTGCTATTGTGGTTGTCGTCCCTGCAATTCTTTTTCTGCAAGCATGGCAAGCTGAAACAACTGGTTGGTAGTATTATATTTCCTATAATCAACAAGATCCTGAATTTCTTTTCTCAAACCACCATAAAAACGACACAATTTATCCTCGGGTTCTTCTTCTATACCACAACGCATCATACCCTTTTGTAGTGCTGCAAAATAATCCTGAACAAGCATATCTCCCTGGTCTAAGCGCTGTAGTTTCTTACGCATATCTCGCTGATAAGTAATTGGAACAAACCTATCACGCATAGCAAATTTAAGATTCTCCCATGTTGAAGGTTTTACTTTCAAAGCAGTCCACCAGATTAGAGCGAAGTCTTTAAATTCACTAGTGGCTTGTCTAACCTTATGACGTTCAGGTACAAGAGAGCAAAAAATTTTTGTTCTACTGTCAGCTCCCAATCTAAATATTCCTCAGCATCATATTTACCAACAAAAGATGGTATGGAAAATTTAATTTTAGCATATGGATCATCATTACCTTGATGTCTATTACCTCCCATACCAATTGTATTCTTCATCTTGCGTCTTCTGCGTAAGCGGTTTTCGTTTGTCCTAATGTGATCAGGAAGGCCATCGGAAATATAAACAACATCTTCTTCTATTTCAGGAAAAGCAGCCTCGTCATCACCTCCCTCTTGTCCTTGATCATCGTCCGGCTTGGGTGGATTGTTCTCAAGCTGTTCCACCCTTCCATAAATCATGGATACTCGCTTGTCCACACGTTCAACATCAATGTGGACTGTTCGAATATCCTTTTGTAACGCCTCCAGCATCCTCGACTGGTTGGTGAGTAAATCCCTGATGACCTGCAAGTCACTTTGCAAAACAGGAGTGTCGTCTGGCATGATTAGTGATTAGCAAAAACTCCTATGAGCTACTTGGGTTCAATTGGTGGAATCACACCCTCACACACGTCTTAACAAGTTCTTACCCAAGTTCTTACCAACACATGCAGAGGATGGCAACCGGTGGATCTCGGTTGTGATACCTGAGGATGTGGGCCACGATTGCAAGGTCTTTTTCTGTACTGATCTGAAGATAATGTGGAGCTTAGAAGGCACACAAACAGAAAATATATGTATATATATGGCACACAACTCAGTAACAGCGAGCAATGCTGAACTCTAGTCCAAAGTACTTATGCTTGTTGCTGGCCTAACATGTTCCAAGTACCAAAAGTGTGTGAACAAGGACAAAGAAAGTACAAGTATGGAAGAAACCCCCAATGAAACACTCGCAATCGCAGAACAAACAACTGTCTCCTTGTTCTCTTTTTTTTTTCTTCTCGCCAAAAAGGCACTAGTAGAAATCAAACTTTTTTTTACTTTTTTTTTATATTTTTCTATGAACAAGGATGACAAAAGATGTAACCACAAAAAATTTCACCTAAAACAGAGGTGGGATGTGGCCTACAGAAAATCAGCACGTTCTCTGAAGCGTGCAAGAACCTTGACAATTTTTTTCTTTATCTTTCTGAATTTTTTTGGCAATTCTGACTGGACCAAACAGGCCGAAGGCTAGTTTGGCTCCAAATGGAGTCAAGAAGCTGCTATAAAAATTTTAGATTTTTCTGATAAACGAGCGAAAAGTTATGCCTGTTTTACCGAAGGTATCTCAAGTTATGTTTTCTCGGAAGGCACAACACGGCAGTCGGCAGTTAGGGCGAAGCGTCCCTAAACTCCAACACCGATCACAGCAGTAGGTATTCGCCAGATGATTTAAGGAAGGCTGCGATGCAAGCAACAAAGAGCGGCTGACGACCTATCTAGGGTTTGCGCGGCGGCGAGAGTCGACACAAGGCGGCTGGCGGGGGCAAGTCGAGTAATGTGGTGATTCGACTTGTTGTTTGGAGCGGTGGAAGGGACAACGTTGAAAGGAAAAACACACGACTGGACTCTAACACAACCTACCAGCAACAAGACCCTGACCAGGACACAAATTCAACACTACGGACTCTGGACTGAATTATGCAAAGGCTAAAGCGCGGAAGGGTTCTAGGACAGGAAATTGAATATGGCTTTGGACTATGGGACAAAAACGAAACACTCAAAAACTAGGGATAAACGTAAATCTGACGGTATACCTTAGCTCTGAATACCACTTGATGGGGACGTGATTCCCTGATCTTCTGTCAGATGGAGATAACTATTGTTTTGGTGGAGCACGACACACCGATCCGGCTTCAGATCTAAAGACCCGAACCCTGCAATCTTAGCACCACGACTCCTCTGGTTATCAACCGTGTCTCCAACCAGTTGACCTCGCCACGAAGGCTAATCCCTGCCTGCGAAACGAAGAACACAAGCAAAAACTCGAAAGAACGCAGCTCAATTAATGGGACAATCTGCAAATGAATGATTAAGCACTCGAGTTGGGGTTCCACAAACCGATGAACGGCGGCTGTCGATGGACAGAATAATCTAAGCAAAACCCCCAAAACCTAATGATGGCGGCGGCGTATGTTTATAAAGGACTTAGGGTCGTCGGCTACCCTGGACGCGCCCACTAACGGGCTCATAAACGATACACGGCCCATTGGACCAAAATAAGGTGACGCAGCACCAAGACAGATTCGGAATGCTGACTTGCTTCGACAATTCCCGTGGACTCTGAAGAGGTTTTGACGTGAGACCACTCCTATTGGCTTCCTTATGAAGTTAGCTTTCCAACCATATGTAGAACGTCAAAAAGGAGTCCGTATGAGTCCGTATGACCAGTTCTAGTCTAGGCTGGTCTGGCAGTCCGAGACAGACGCGAAATCAGCTTGTGTTGCACGCCCTTGCTGGCCCAGCTCGTCTCCAACTCCTCGTCCAAGTTCTTCAGAAGCCTCTCCATTGTTCCTAAGCAATATTAAATCATTAGGTAGTAATCTATTCTCAAAAGTATGAAAAGTATCGCTTAAAAACGAGCTCACCTGTAAATGTAGTTGACGCATTCGAGCTCGGGTCATTGGGCCTTGGAGAGGATCAGCAGGTGCACAAGAAGAAGCGATGTCCTCATCAATTTTGTTCGCATGTCTTTAATGATTATTGTAGACAGGAAGGCATTGTTAGGCATCACACCATACCCCATACTCCACAACAGAATGGTGTAGCCGAACGTATGAACAGGACCATTATCTCCAGGGCTCGTTGCATGCTGTCTTATGCAAGGATGAGCAAGTGTTTTTGGGCTGAAGCTGCTAATACTGCCTGTTATTTGATAAACAGGTCGCCTTCTATTCCACTAAATAAGAAAACTCCTATTGAGGTATGGTCTGGTACGCCTGCTGATTATTCACAGTTAAAAGTTTTTGGATGCACTGCTTATGCTCATGTTGACAATGGAAAATTAGAGCCTAGAGCTGTTAAGTGTCTTTTCCTTGGTTATGGTTCGGGAGTCAAAGGCTATAAATTGTGGAATCCTAAAACTGCAAAGATTTTTATGAGCAGAAGTGTTGTATTCAATGAATCTGTGATATTTACTAACAGTTTGCCCTCAGAACATGTTCCAGAAAAAGAGATGCAGCGTATGCGCATGCAGGTGGAGCATGTTGATGATGATACAGGTGTGCAGGTGGAGCCTGTTGATGAGCAGGATGACCATAATAATGATGTTGCTGATGATGATGCTCATGATGATGTTCAACAAACTCCTCCTATTTTGCAGCTAGAGGAGGAATTACCTATTGCTCAACGCAAGTCAAAAAGGATAGTAGCACCCCATAAACGTCTCATTGAAGAATGTAATTTGTCTTTCTATGCTTTAAGTTGTGCTGAACAGGTGGAGAATGTTCATGAGCCAGCAACCTATAAAGAAGCTGTTCGTTGTGCTGATAGTGAGAATTGGATTTCTGCTATGCATGAGAAGATGCAGTCTCTTGAGAAGAACAGTACATGGGAGGTTGTACCTTTGCCTAAGAAAAAGAAGACCATCAACTGCAAGTGGATCTTCAAGAGAAAGAAGGGTTTATCTCCAAGTGAGCCTCCAAAGTATAAGGCAAGGTTAGTTGCAAAAGGCTATAGTCAAATTCCGGGTGTTGACTATAATGATGTGTTCTCTCCAGTGGTAAAACACAGTTTAATTCATACTTTCTTGAGTATTGTTGCTTCACATGATCTTGAGCTTGAGCAGTTAGATGTGAAGACTACGTTTTTGCATGGAGAGCTAGAGGAGGACATATACACCGAAAGGGTTCATAGTGCCTGGCAAGGAAAAATATGTGTGCAAGTTGAAACACTCCTTGTATGGTTTGAAACAGTCCCCTCGTCAGTGGAACAAGAGGTTTGATTCATTTATGTTGTCACATGGTTTTAAAAGATCAAGATATGATAGCTGTGTTTACATCAAGCATGTTAATGGGTCACCTCTATATCTACTGTTATATGTTGATGATATGCTGATTGCTGCCAAGAGTAAGATTGAAATCACTAAGTTAAAGAAGTTGTTGAGTAGTGAGTTTGATATGAAAGATCTTGGTAGTGCTAAGAAAATTCTTGGTATAAAAATTAGTAGAGACAGAAAATCTGGTTTGCTATTTCTTAGTCAACAAAATTATATCAAGAAAGTTCTTCAGCGTTTCAACATGCAAAATGCTAAGGCTGTTAGTACCCCTATTGCACCTCACTTTAAGTTGTCAGCTGCTCAGTGTCCTAGTACAGATGCAGAGATTGAGTACATGTCAAGGGTTCCTTATTCTAGTGCTGTTGGGTCTTTGATTATGCCATGGTTTGCTCTCGTACAGATTTGTCATATGCTATGAGTCTTGTTAGTAGATATATGTCTAATCCTGGCAAAGAACATTGGAGGACAGTTCAGTGGATTTTCAGGTACCTCAGAGGCACAGCAGATTCCTGCATGAAGTTTGGAAGAACTGATAAGGGTCTCATTGGTTATGTGGATTCTGATTATGCTGCTGATCTGGATAGGCGAAGATCACTTACAGGTTATGTGTTTACTATTGGCAGTTGTGCTGTGAGTTGGAGGGCTACTTTACAGTCTGTTGTTGCTTTGTCCACTACTGAAGCAGAATATATGGCTATTTGTGAAGCGTGCAAAGAATTATTATGGCTGAAAGGTTTGTACGCTGAGCTCAGTGGAGTTGAATTTTGCATAAGTTTGCACTGTGACAATCAAAGTGCAATTTACCTCACTAAAGATCAGATGTTCCATGAGAGAACTAAGCACATAGATATCAAGTATCATTTTATGCGTGATGTGATTGAAGAAGGTAAGCTGAAGGTATGCAAGATTAGTACTCATGATAATCCTGCTGATATGATGACAAAGCCTCTTCCTGTTGCTAAGTTTGAGTTGTGCTCAAGCTTAGTTGGTTTAATTGAATAGTCCAAGAGACTATTGTTGGCACCAGTGGTTTTCTATCTTTGTTGTGTTCAGGATGATGAGTTGATTTATGATACAAGATGAATTTGTCTCAAGGTGGAGTTTATTCCAAATTCACTTCAAGATGGGCCCAGTACATGTGTTTTTAATGGGCTTTAATATTTAAGTCTATGAGGTAAGGTGGGAGGCACAACATCAATTAGTACCATATTGCTAGTTGATGTAGAGATAGGGAGTTTTCCTCCATATATATACGTACCAATCCTCCTGGGAAAAGACACAAAATTCTCCATAGAGACTTGATTCTCTTGTAAGCCTCTATAGACGTGTAACCCTAAATTTTGATATAGTGAGATTGTTGCCGGCTGGTGCTCATGGTTTTTTTCCTTCGTATTGGAGGGGTTTTTCACGTAAATCGTATGTCTCTGTATTGTTTGATTTTGTTTACTTCATATTTGTATAGGTCGTTCGTAACAATATATAGTTTTGGCCAGTCAGTTGTTCTTAGCACCCCGCTCTATCCGGCGAGTGGCATTCCGGCGAATTGCATTTCAGCGCATCGGCTACCACCAATGCAACGCCAGCACAAAAGTAGCATGTGAGGACACACAGTTTTAGCTTTTCGGAGAGAGAAGCTGACCATGACCATTCCCTCGTCTGCCGATGCACACTTTCTGCCTTTTCGCTAAAGTGAAATAGCTGGCTAGCTGTCCTCACCTCGTCGCTAGGATGAAACGGTTCGGTATCAATCTTTGAATTCACGAATCCACCTAACAAACGAGGGACTGGGCAGCTCATTATTCATACGCATATCGGCGTAGCTGCCTGCCGCACTACCATCCAGTTGAACCGAAGGAAATTTCGGTTGTCTATCCTTCATAGAGGCAAGCGCCCTTTCGGTTGTTGTCAGGATCAAAACTAAAGTTACTTGCCGATCTACATTAGGTGGAGCCGAGGAAAAAAAAAAACTTCGGCGGTCTAGTCAGGGATTTTGGCCGGCTTCATCTTCTCGCCTTGGCAAAATGGTGAAACGGCTAAGAGGCCCTCTTCGTTTCTCTTATGCTCTATCGGTGTGAAGCCACCACTTCGGCAAGAGCTAAAGCATTTCGGCTAAATATTGACAGCCAAAGAAGCAAGTCGAATCCTATAACGTTGCGGCAGAAGCCCTGCTTGCATGCACCCGAATGCAATTTCACATCGTTAAGCTGCCACATCAACAATACTACTACGGCTCCTGCTGAGCACGGCCCGGGCAGCATGGCACTTTGTGCATCAGTTCAGATAACGCTTCGGCAGATAGCTTGAAAAGCAACATTAGATAAATGCTCCCAGACTTCTTTAAAATGCACACATATAAATATATATACATAATAAAATTCAATAAATACAAAGGTAATTAGAAAACAAAATTTTGCATGGTTACGAGGACCCAGGTCTGGTGCAAACAGTTATATACTCTGCCCTATGTCTTTTCGGTTTATTCACTAGTTGTCTTCATACACGAATAGATAGTCAGTTAGCCAGATACAGTTTGCTATACTTGTCCACTTCATTTGACTTTTCGGTCCTTGTTCGCTAATTGCAGGAGCCGTCCAGCAGCCAAAGCAACGCTGAAATGGCGCACCATGTGAAGTGCATGCTTGTCCCGCCACTGGGTCAGAGAACCAAAAACGGCCATCCGATGTCGATACTGCATGCTCCCTTCCGGCATACAGACGGGCCGGCCGGCCTTGGTTTTCCGAAAGATCCTAAAAGACCATTTGTATATATGGCGAATCTCAAAAGGCATGCAGCTGCAACTAATTTACTGCGTACCATGGAAGCACATGCGGAAGTTATTGTCTCCAGCTCCCAGCAAGATGAATTCCTTATTTTTTCTACTCAACCGGTGGCGGGGCATTTAATTGTCCCAATCGCTATTCACTTGATTCTCAAGCAACATTCGGATTTATTCTCCGGAATTCTAACTGATATTCGGATATATATTTCTTTCGGGTCACCTTTTTGGGCTCACCGCGCTGAATTTCGGAGGCCAATAATCTGAAAATATATATAGCTTCATCAGATTTCACAAGGATTGTTGGAACCACCCTTATTAGATGATGGGTGCCTTATCTTCATCTCCACTTGTTTACCCGTCTTCAAGTGACATTTTACCACCCTCCTCAAATGTGCAGGTTCATATTATTTCACCGAGAGCAGTGTATGACCAAGCCATCATGGACAATCACAAAATATTGAAACAATGTTTCTTCTCTTACTCGCTGACTACCATTATAGCATTTGGCTTGTCTTTGCTCGTAAATATGCATGAATGAAAAGCCTAAAGGCTAAAGACTTCGATCCTTGGAGTAAGGGCGAAGCAAACATAAGCCTAAGGGCTAAAGACTTCGACCCTTGGAGTAAGGGCGAAGCAAACATAAGCCTAAGGGCTAAAGACTTCGACCCTCGGAGTAAGGGCGAAGCAAACATAAGCCTAAGGGCTAAAGACTTCGACCCTCCAAAAATGTGAGGGCGAAGCTAAACAAAAAAGAAAGCCCAAGGGCTAAAAAGCTTCAACCCTACAAAAATGTGAGGGCGAGGTTAAAACAAAGAGCATATGGGCTCAAGACTTTGGATCTCAAAAAGACGAGAGGTTGAAGGAAAAAGAGTCCAAGGGCTCAAGTCTATGACTCACAAGGGCTTAAGTCTATGACTTCGCCACTATGCACTAAGCAAAAATGTTTTTAATCCCCTCAGCCTAAAAGGTGGGGGGACGGTGTTTTCAATCTATTCGTAAGAAACATGCCTATCCGGCTGAAAGCGGGGCCGAGGGGCCAAGCAAAAATGTTTCTAATCCCCTCAG
>CM041632.1:64176823-64259803 GCA_023333625.1 Bothriochloa decipiens
GTGGGGGGGACGGCGTTTTCAAACTAATCGTAGAAACATGCCTATTCAGCCAAAAGCGGGGCCGAGGGGCTAAGCAAAAATATTTCTAATCCCCTCAGCCTAAAAGGTGGGGGGGACGGCGTTTTCAATCTATTCGTAAGAAACCGCCTTTCCGGCTGAAAGTGGGACCGAGGGGCTAAACAAAAATGTTTCTAATCCCCTCAGCCTAAAAGGTGGGGGGACGGCGTTTTCTAACTATTTGTAAAAAACAAGCCTCTTCGGCCAAAAAATAAGGCCGAGGGGCTAAGAAAAAATCTTTTTAAACCTTTCATCAAAATAATGCCCCATTCGGCTAAAAATATTTAATTCATTTTCATTTCCCCTCACACCTATCGTTTTATGGTCGAAAGCTAGGGTCCCATTCGGGACGTCCTTGCATATTCGACGGCCAGTTGTATTTTGGTAAAGGTTGCAAGCAACCTTAAGTCCGATGGCTTATGAAACAAAGTCCGAAAGGGTTCAGCTGCAAACCAAAGGCAACATAAAGGAAGGCAAAACGCATGAAGGACAAAAACTTTGAATAACCATCACTTGCTTCAAAACTAGTTTTCATTGAAAAAACAGAGACAAAAAAGTCTAAGGACTAAACCAAGTGTTCACTTTCAAAAAGGGAGGAAGCAGAAAAAGATTTTCGTCCTTACATGGGACGGCGTGTGGCAAGTGACACTTGTGATTCGACAGCGACCGGATTTGCAAAATTATCAAATACGGTCGCTGCCGAGGGGCTACTGTTGGGGGCATAACAGAACGTGGGTACCCTGTCCCCCCCCCCCATCTCGTCACTTTCTAGAGTCACACGGCCGGTTAAAGACCTATTCGGTTTGCTTTCGTCGGTGCATTCGTCTAACCTTTCGGTTTGCATTCGTCGGTGCATCCGTCTACCTTTCGGTTTGCATTCGTCGGTGCATCGTCTATCTTTTGGTTTGCTTTCGTCGTCAACATTCGTCATCACCCGACAGGCAGACGACGAACTGGAGGAAAAGGCGGGCCGACAGTAGCCAGGTGGTGGGACCCACCTGGTCGGTTGGTACAGAGACCAGAAGCATCAAGGGCACAAAGACGGTGTTGTCCTCATCATCAACAGAATATTTCTAGAATGAATGGTAGATGGAAGGGTAGAATGGTCATGTAAGAGCCCACAGGCGTGTATAAATATTGCCCCCAAGGGGGTTGTAAGGAGGGGGGTTCCCTGATTCCAGGGGATGAGATGAACTTGTCCCAGCTACTTTGTGTATTAATTCAGTTCGTTCTTTCGTTTCGTGGGTCACTTCTGGTTGCGTTCCGGCAACCGGGGTGGCTACTTGTCTGGTTTCCATGCAAACCAACACTCGTCGCGGCGCCCCAACCGTGTAACGTCGTGGCCCCGCTCATCCCGCACATCCTTACCGCCGTGGCCCCGTTCGTCCCGTGCATCCTCGCCGCTGCGTCCGGGACCAGGACTCCTCTGTTCGCGCCGCGCTCGTCGAGCAGGAAATGAGAGGAGTGTCTCGATACACGGATGTACGCCAGACTTGCGAGTGACACGCGGACGACGGATGCACGGACGAGTGACGGACGATTCCTCGTATTGACTCGGGCTGGACTCCGGGTTACCGCTAGACGGGCTCAGGCTCAGGCCCAGGCGGGATCCAGGTGGCCGCTTTAAGATTCGTGCAATTTTTTTAGAGAGGAGTACCGGAGCAATTGCCATAAGAGTTGGTATGTCATCATCTCATTCCTCACAAGCTTATAATTAGTATATGCACGATGAATGGGTTAATTCCACCAAAATTCATGGGCTGACATTACAAATGAAACACGCCTTTAGTCTCTAGAAAAACGAGACGCTAAAGGTCATAGCCGGTTATGTAGAACACTGACTGTTTGGATGGCCTGTGAATGCTGAGGACCTCATATATATTACACTGATCATCCAGAATCTGGCATCCCAATCATTCAGAGCTAGTCTACCAGACATCGTAACCATCCTGATCTGTTATGATTTAACCTCCAAGAATTCTTTAGTAATCGATTTGATGTTTATTAAGTTCTTTGATCATATATAAAGTAAAGGCAGGGCGAGCCTAGAATTCTTGTACACTTCGATAAGACGAACTGTGCAAGTGCAATGGTAAGTATGAAGAGGGATTTCCATTGCTTTTATCGAATATAAAGATTACTAGTCTGATCTCTTTCTTTGCATTCTCTCAGAATACTTGACAATGTCGATACCAGAGGTGTTGCGGCCACCAAACGCAGACTCCAGCTTGTCCAGGTCAAACATGTCAGCCATTATTCTCTGGCTCTCGGAATTGTTAGTGTAGACAAATTTCACTATCTCTTTCAACTCTGGCTCGATGAAGTAATTTATCATCTACAAAAACAAGTTTTAGAACTAAGGCATGCAGATGTTCATGGAAAGCACAGTTCAGGGATGCAAGGGTTTCCAATGTTCAACTGAACCTACAATAGAAGTACTACTATGTACATTCCACGTGCGCTGGGTGCACTCAGTATTGGGCATTGAGCATACCATTCTCAACATATAAACTTCTCAAGAAGACAAATTATCCGTTGAGCAAGTATTTGACATTAATACCATTGTAATATGCCATATATACAACACATGACACTACAGTTAATTAATCAATATATTATGATTTCTATGAAATGTTTGACAACCTATATCTGAATTATGAAATGGTGTTATTGAACATAGAGTATAATAGTGCTTTTGGGAATATCGTACCTTCCAAAAGGTTTCGAATATCTTTGGAGGGTTGCAAAGAATTGCAGCTCCTACCAACCCTGGATAATAGTTCTGAATTATGTGCACTGATTGACGTGACTCCGCCCATGGAGTTCTTGATATTGTCCATCCTTTGAAATCAACTACCCAAACAACATTTTCTTGTGCGTTTCCTGAGCTCATGGTACAACTTTCCAAGTTGTAAACTAGTAGTTTTACCTGCTCCTTCGCTGAAACTAAGCTCTGTTCGTACATGCCTTATGATTAGCAAAATAATATGTTATGGACAAAAAAGGAAAAACAATTCTTCAAATTAGGAAAAACTTACCGGACATTGGTATGATCTCCCAATGTAAAATTAGTATCAAAATTTCTTTTACCTTGATGTTTCAAGAAGAAAATGATGCCAAAACATATATTATACAAAACATTTTAAGTTATTTCATACGCCACGTATTAAGGTTTTTTGCTACGGTATTGGGAAGTGGACGTCGAATGTGACCTCAATATTGTGGCATCCCTCCAACCCCATGGCCTACTCAGGCTGTCAGGCACTAACGTTGACAACACCCAGTCCAAACTTCACGGTAATATCTGAAAGACTATCTGATGCAACTAAAGGCAGAATAAAATCTTCTAAAAAGTCAAGTACATATCAGCAGTCTCAAAGACTATGTAATGCAATGCCACATAGTATTGTTAATGACATGGAGAGGAGACATGAAGGTGAGAGAAAGAGGCAGTTGTTTAGTGAAGCAACCATCTGTTGAGCAAAACTTTAAGATTATGAGACAACTATTTCACCACTGTCATCAAAACCATAGGGAGACATTGCGTACAACTGCGCTAGTCCCATCACTTGCAGCCGCTGCCCCAAAGTTCTTCGCATGATATGCTCTACACCCCCAAATCATTGGTGGGATGCCCTGGCCACGAATCCTTCCTGAGCGCCATCACCGCGATCTGCATGTTGTCGGCTCCATCACGCAACGCTATTGCTCTCATCTGCAAAGCATGATGCCACCATCTGCAAAGCACAATGCCTTCGGCTCCATCCATGCGATGCCACTGCTCTCATCTAGACGCATAAATTCTATCGGTGCCCAACTACGCAGCAAAATCATACTGTGTATGTCTGGAATCTTCCTATCAAACCATTCTCATGTTCTTCCTTATTTTCTCTTCCCCTAGATTATTGGAGTAGCATAATGCGGGGATCCTAGCAGAGATTGTCAACGTGTGGCTTATCACTACGCCCTTTGTATGGTACCTATTTAAGGCCGTTAAGTGCTTTTCATGACTGAGTGTGACAACATGATCAATCGGATTAATGTGGTTTGCTAGTATACAAGATTTTCTGTTCAATGGATGTCTGGATGGACTTGCATGCACAAGATAACATGAAGATCAAGTGATCAACACCTCAAGCAAGGACAAGGAGCTCCATTGACGACCCTAGAATACAAGCAAGAAGTACAAGACATCAAGAAGCCCAGATGACAAGACATGAATAAATCGAAGACATTGAAATCAGGACAAATAGATTGTTGAATTGGTCTTGTCTCATGATTTTGGATTTATTAAAATTCATATGATATTACTTGGAGTTGTAGAGCTCTCTATTGGCTTTCTATCAAGTACAATATCATCAAATTTATGGAGTTCAGAGCAATTACGCCCAAAATACATTGTGCTGTGCTGAAAACTAAGGAGCAGAAAACTCTGATGCACACTAGAAAGCTTTGGTGCCCACTCAAAACTCTGGTGATCACAGAAAATACGAGTGACATACATTTGTCCAACGGAGCAGAAAACTCTGATGCACACTAGAAAGCTTTGGTGCCCACTCAAAACTCTGGTGATCACAGAAAATACGAGTGACATACATTTGTCCAACGGAGCCCACTAAAAATCTCCGGTGCTAACCGAAAAATCGTGTAACGGCTAGTTTTTTTTTTTTGGTGTGTGTTGGAGCTACTTATACTCCTCCAAACATCCAAGAAATGGGCGGTAGAGCTGAGAGAAGTGTGCAAAGAGTTGAGGCTCCTCCATTTGTGCTTTAGATATCAAAAGTACTCAGGAAAATATTAGAAGATTAGTGAGAGTGCATTGTACGTGCTTAAGCCAATTAGAGGCCAATTTTAGCACTTGCGTAGGTCTAGTGTTTAGCGAGGTTTGCATACCTCTTTCTGTCTCGGTGTGCTTGCATGCACCATTAGGTGTATACTAAGGGCTTGTAATCTTGTGAGATCATACCAACCACATTTTTGGTGTTGCGACCTAGCTTGAAACAGAGGGAACGAGGCTTGCGACGTTTGAGCCGAAAGCTCAATAATAAAGACACAGCACTTTGTATATCTTATAATTTACTGCAAAATGTTTGTGTGCATGATTTCTATATTTATTTTGGACAACTAGATTAGCTACTAGTAAACTGACCTTTGTTGACGCAATTGTTACCAGCACAGTTCGTCCATTCTTGTCGAGGTAGTCAGCTATATACGCCGTCTTCAACAAATGCTCCCTTTCAGCAATGTCTTCCTAACATAGATTCCAAGAAAAAGCTTGCTCTTTGTGACTAAAGACAATATGACACAAAAGAATACAAAACAGTGACCTTTTACAACCATACGAACTTGTGCCTATATATTTGAATTGATCATGTCGCTATACGTGCTCAGATTTTAACTTAAATTCCAAACGTTACAGAAATATACATTCCCAGGCCAGCTCATTAAGGCACGGCCACTTACCCAACGGATTTTGTCCGGCCTGTACTCACGCCTCCACTTGACAGTTTCTTTCAAAGACTTGGTCGCTTGCACCGTGCTCCAGTTTCTAGCACGGAGGAAGCGGCGGATGGTGGAGTCCGTCAAGAAGCCTGGCATCTCTGTCGGCAGGCCACCCAGGAGTTTCCGTACCTCATTTATCTGTATGTCCATATCGACAAGTTACTGAAGACCATTTCTGTACGTATTCTGTCAGGTGCGCACTGATGAATTTCTCATGGCAACAAATTAAGGTTCTAAGCTTTTCCTGTGGAAGTCGTTCTTGCTTTCACCGAAAAGGAGAGGAAGATTTTAAACTTTAATTAGCCAGAGTTTTATTCTGTACAAAACGGTGCTGCTCTACGACAAAGACAATACACATTTACGATACATGTGTCACTATACTTCAAGATGATACTTACCATAATAATGTTATAGTACATCACTTAAGTAAGGAGTTCCTATAATTTCATAAATTAGTATAGTAATTATATTATAGTAATTACGTAACTCAAAGTGGCCATAGTTACTGGTGTGTGTGATGTAAGCGGCTGAGCCTGCCGTCTTACCTTTGCCTGCTGTTCATCTGAAGACTCCTGTTTTGGCTCGCTCTTGCTCGTCAGGAGGCCACTCATTGCTTGTGGTTAGTTCTGGGTTTCTCGATACCTGCACACATCCAAAGGAGTTGATCCTCGATTTATAGAGTTTTCTTGCGTGTACCATTCCCTGGTCAGTCATGGAGACGAGGATACTAGAAGATCGACGAAATGGAATAATGGCAAGTCATTAAGTGAGATGGTAGTTGAGCTACAAATGTCAACAGTGTAGCGGTCCACGCCGAATTTAAGTTTCAATGGACCCATAGATAGAGTTTGGCCAGGATTCCTCTTGTATGGTCAATGGTGTACAAGAGGAGTAGTTGGCTGCCGATGGATGAAGACAAGAAAGACATGGCTGCACTCTGAATTGTCACCACACATCACCAAGCCTACAGAAATGGAGCCACAGTCATACTACATCTATCCCTATTTATTTGTGGCGCTATGTTTTGTGTCATTTAAACTTTCTTAAGTTTAACCATATTTATATAAAAACATTAGCAATATTTATATATGCAAATAAATTTATTATTAAAATAGATTAATGATCTATCTAATGATATAATAATGTGCCACAAATATTAACATATTTTTATATAAATTTAGTTAAAATCAAGTATGTTGGCTTCTCACAAAGTGAGAACGACGGTAAACAATGGAATGGAGGGAGTATATACAGTCCAGCGTCGGAGAGGATAAATACATTAATTTTCTTCTGATCGATAGCTGAATAGATTAATTATTACGACGACACCGAAAGATTCTTCCTTTGAAAATAAATATTCCCTCCATACGTGAATTACTTACGAAAATGATCGAACAGATGTGATGATGTTGCCCACTAGCTAACATTTTAATGGACTCATTTATGTGCATTAATTAAGTCCATCATGGTCTGCCCATACCAGGTTTCAATCAGTCATCATATAAATATTCTGATCGGGTTTCAATCAGTCATCATATAAATATTCTGATCAAAAGTACTCCCTCTGTATCATATTTAGAAGTCGTTTAGGGCAGCGATATGGTCTCAAAAGCATAACTTTGACCTCTTCTTTTCATAAAAATATTACAGAAAAATAATAAAATTATACTTTCATAAAAGTACTTTTCAAGATAAATGTATTCATATATTTTTCACATTTGCAAACTCACATAATTTTTCCAATGTTTGACACAAACCATGTCCAAAACAACTTATAAATATGATACGAAGGGAGTACTACATAAACTTGTTATTTGCAAGTGTACACATCACTTTTCACATTATGTTTTCATTTATATCATCACAACTACACAAACGATTTGTAGCTACACCACTCTCTACAGTTGATGTGCTCAGGACCCACTAGACTAGCCGCCCATACAAATGGATCAGATGTCCTACTAATGCTCCAGGTATAAGAGCCCCCTTCTTCCTCCTCAGGTCACATACAGTGGATGTGTTCTTTTAAAGATGGGAAGGTTTTGATTTCAATTTTTTTATGGAGAGGTTGTAGAAGGCAAGAAAATACTTTTCTAAAAAAATTGAAGTTGTAATGGTAGGTTAGTGCTTACTTATAGTTTTGATTTTCTCCCTCTTCTATAGTGCTTGAGCCATTTATGGAGCAAATTAGACCAAAGTTTTTAGGATACTAGGGTAATTAGTTACCGGAATAAAATTATACCCTTATTTTGTCCTTCTTCCTTGATCTTAGTGGACTATTAGTTAGTTTTATGCATGTTTGATCTACATCTAGATCTAGAACTAGGGTTTGGTACATTTTTCTAATTGCATTCTTTTTAGTTTTCGTTTGATAAAATGGGACTAAGTTTGCATGAAGGATAGTGGATAAAATATTAATTGTTGCTAATTATTTTCTTTGAAATTTGTTATTGTAATCAAGAAAATGGAAAAATACATATTTTTAACTAGATGTGGGTATAGATGTGTTAATTTTTCTCCAGAATGGTGGTTGAGGCATCATATATTTATATTCACTAACCGGAATTTGATGGCCTTCCATGAATCACTTAATATTTATGTTTTTTTTTAGTTTAGACTGTCATTCATGTATTAACTTCTAGTTTGAATAATGTAACTTTTCAATTTTCACTTAATTTTAGTGGTCCCTTAATTAAATTCATATTTTAGTAACTAGGCTCTGGTACTACTATAAAAAGAACTATCGAAACACTAGGATTCAAACTTTAAATTTAAAATTTATGAGTTACTACACATGGCACTATTTAAATTTAATTATTAATTACTATTCAAAATACTAAGTACTCACCTACGCTGGTTGAGTGGCTCTCGCACCCAATATTCAAGGCTACTGCCTCCTTTCTGAAGTTTGAGTCGCTTTGACTTTCTTGTATATGCATTTTGATATGTATCTAGATATAATAATATGTCTAGATACATACCAAAATGGATGAACCAAAAAAGTCAAAGTGATGGGTGCTACGTCGAACGGATGAAGTACTATTCAAGCACTATACAAAGCATTTGATGAGTCGTATCCCTATCCGATACGCATCGGATACCCGATACTCCTTGGATACATGTTGGATACTTCTTCAGAGATTAGGTGTTCAGATAACTTCTTCGTGGTTTTTTTTTACTTTTTTACTTTCTAAATTGAAAACTACATTATATAAAAGGGAAAAATAATTATACCAGGAGCTGGATCATTGTCACCGAATTCGGGGTCGAAGCCGCGAACCACGTACCGGGTTCGACGACCCAATTTGTGGTACGGGGACGACACGGTTCGGCGACCCAATCGATGACGAGTCACGCACCATTGCAGTGCAGCAGGGCTTTTAGAAGATGTGAATCCCAGTCCTAGATGGGTCGTGGCCCCATTGCCGCATGGTTCGAAGACAGCGATATGCGGATTGGGAAGGAAAACCTACGGATTGTCGCGACTCCCCACTCTCCGGCGTCGCAGGTGGCTTGATTTCTAGCCGCCGGCGCCGTTCCTCTTGCCTGGATCTCCGTCGACGGTCAGGAAGGCCGGCGTTGGCATCGAATTGGGGCCTGGGCGAACTCGCTCATCGCTGGACGCCGCCGGGCCTCACGCCCGCACCTCGTCGCGGCGCATGGCGGAGCCGCGGAGACGGACAGGGATGAGTCGCTCGACTTCCACCCGCCGGCGCCGTTTGCCCTGCTCCTCCTGCTGCACTTCTCCACCATCGACTGCGAGATGAACGGGTACAGCATCCCCGGCGTTGAACAAGACGAGCTCGATGTTGGCAACACTAATTTGTTTTGTTTTTTCTCCTTGATTTTGCACCGCCGGACTAAGTACTGATCATGTGCTCTGTCGTACGTATTTATTTTATTTCTACTATTTTCTAATGAGACAATACATGTTTACGCGCTGAAATCTGGTTTTTGGCTAAAACTAGTGTCGCATATGGCGGGAGATTTCCATCCGTAAAAAAATCCTATGCTATTTGTTTCCTAATATGTCCTAATATGTACAGTAAAAAAAGAATCAGTTCAAATACAGTTTGGTTCTCGTACCAAATGTTTGGTTCTCGTACCAAATGTCTCGTTCACGTACCACTGAGGTATACCCTCCTTGTACCATATTTTTTTCAATCGTCTACCCACGTCCCTCGACCCCGTCCCTCGACCCGATCGACCCAAAATTCGTTTTTTTTGAAGCAAATACCGGGGGAGGTCCCCACGGCTTCAAAACGATTTTTTATAAAATAAACAAAGGAAAGTAAAAGAAGTTTAGAGGACTTACAACAAAGGAGAGAAAAAGCGGGGAAAAGAGCAAAGAGGATGAAGAAAACAAAGACGAACTAAGGCAACTAACTAAAGCCAAATTACAAGGCATCAAGCCAAAGGAGGACAGCTGCTCTGTCAGACTCCTTGATTCTACAAGACTGAAGATTGGCCTCTCTCTTGAAGTTGTCAAGCCACCTCTCGAAGCTTGCTTGAACCCCATTAAAGATAGGTCTGTTTCTGACTTTCCAAAGTTCCCATGCAGCTAGCTGAAAGATTTCCATGAAGAGTGGTATATTGTTTTGGCTCTTGGTCCTCTGAATTCTTCTGATTATGTTTGAATCCTGTACCCATTGGATTCCTATCTTATCCCAGCACCTCTTGGCAAAGGAGCATTGGAAAAAGAGATGATCTATAGACTCTGTACAATTGTCAGCACATAGGACACAAAGACAATTTGGCTGGACATTAAAGTTTCTTCTTGAGAGTACTGATCTGGTGTTAAGCCTGTCGAGCAGCATCAGCCAAGCAAAGAATTTGACCCTCAGAGTGACCTTACTCTTCCAAACCCAGGCAAATACTGCTGGTACCTGCATCTCATCAAAGGCCATCTTGTAGAGTTTAGATGCCTGAAAGATACTGTTGCCCCACCTGAACACTCTCTGATCATTGTCTTCAGATATGGAGAAATCCTGGAGCATCAAACTTAGCTGATCCAATTGCAGTGAAGCCTGTTGGGAGATGGGAATATTGAAGAGATCTTCAAGACTGTGAGCTTCTGACAGTTCTCTGACCGAGATGTTGTCATTTTTAACAAAAGCAGCAAGCTCTGGGAAAAGATTTTGCAAGGGCTCTCCAGTCCAATTGTCTTTCCAGAATAGAGTGGATGTACCATCTCCCACATTCACTTGGGTAATTTCTCTATTTCAATTTGAAAACACCCTTCCACCAAAAGGACCCCCTATTTCTCTGAGAGTGAGGGACTCTGTTAGGATAGTACTTGAACCAAACTTGCTGGACCCACGGAATGTTTTCTTTGGAGTAGAATTTGTGAAGTTGTTTCATGAGCAAAGCATCATTTTGAAGGTAGAGGTTTTTGATGCCCACCCCACCTTTCTTTTTTGGTCTCTGAACTAGTGGCCAAGCCACTAGATTTCCTCCTCTCGACCCAAAATTCTTGTGACTATGAGCTGGATGGGAGGCACAAGGCTGGTGGGGGAAAAACACGAACATAATACTACAGCAGAGGGCGAGCTGCTAGAGCACGGGACGAGCTGAGGGGCGGAAGACACTCTACGGCGGGAAGACAGATACCAATAACATGTTCCAATACTTCAGTTACGGATGACATGTTTCAACACTTCACATGTACCTACTCCCTCCAACTCATTGAGTTGGTCCCTCAGGAAGTGTGAATGCGATTCTGGGGGTGTTTTTCAAGCAACAGAGACAGCAGCACGGAGGGAGTACTGCTGCTATGTTGCCCTGTAGCACGTAAATTAAATGTTGATGGAATTTTGTATAGTAGTAGTGGTTGAGCCTCAGGCCATGTTTAGATTCATCTAAAAGTTATAATTTTTTCACTCTCTTTCTATCACATCAATATTTAGCTGCTTGCATGGAGCATTAAATGTAGGTAAAAAAAATAACTAATTACATAGTTTAGTTCAAAATCACGAGATGAATCTTTTGAGCCTAGTTGGTCAACGATCGGATAATATTTATCAAATAAGACGAAAGTGGTACTATTCATCGGGTTTAAAAAATACCACAATCTAAACAAGGCCTGAGTGCCTTACTAATGGCTGTACTAACGACAAAGTTATTTATTATAAAGTTGCAATCGAGCAGTTGTTCGTTGTGCCTTAGTAATAGCTCTGGGACCGAACTCTAGCTAAGTACTGTTGTTTTATTATTTTTGAAGTTTGCAACCATGCGCGCTCTACACCGGGACTCTCTATAAAACACAGGAACACACATAATCATAAACGAACATATCTCATGCACTGTCATCTAGTATCTATTAGCTAGATTCTCCCTCGATCGAGCATCGCACTGCATCATGTGGAGGCTCAAAGCGTCGGAGCGCAGCAGCCCATGGCTTCAGTCAGTGAACAACCTCCTCGGGAGGCAAGAGTGGGTGTTCGATCCCGACCTCGGCACGCCGGAGGAGCGCGCCCAGGTTGACAAGGCACGACGGGAGTTCGCTTAGCACCGCTTCCAACGCAAGCATTCTAGTGATCTCCTCATGCGGATCCAGGTTTAGTTTGTTCATGCATGTGTAGGTTTTAATTATACGTACCTACGTCTCATTCTCAGTAAAAAAAATCCAGAACGTGATAGCATCATATGTAGACTCACACGGCCATAAAACCTATGTGTACCTGTCTCTTTCCGCGGTGCTTCTTTGAGATATATGATACGATATGAACTTAGTAATATATAATATAGGATAAGATGACAACAGTTCAACATTAAATCATTATAAATAGGCCGACGTCTGTCTTTCAAATATATTCACTACTGCACTCAGACCTATCACAGTCACGTCGTAATCCGCCTCCACAGACGAATTTTAGGTTCGGCAATAAGCACTCGACGGCGATAACATCTTCATCATAGTCGGTTTGCAACCGGTGGTGATAATACATATCACAGTCGGTTTGTATTGCCAGCCGGCGGTGATTTAAACTACCAAAAATGGGCAAAAAAAAATAGCAATTTTTCAATCCCGTAATGCTCCAGCTACCGCTTCACAAAGTTATGCAATTTTTCACACGAAAATTCACGTGCTACACGGTAGCTAGGATTCAAACCTGAGCTTGAATTGTTTTTTAAAAATAATTGAGCGCCTCAAACAAAATTCTAGGACCATAAAGGGTTTCAAATGAAAAATCATCAACTACAAATAAAGTTCATTTTCATCTAGTTTTATTCTAAAAAGTTATGAATTTTACTATGTTGTGGCATGGTTATCACCGCCGTATCATACAAGAAGCCGGTGGTGGAAAATGTCTTCACCGTCGGTTCATATGGCGATGAGGCAGTGATGAGGAGCACACCATCACCGGCAGTTGGTGGTGCAAAACCGGTTGTGATGATGGACTATGACTGCCGGTTGGTAAGATGATGCGGCGGTGATAGTTTTCAAACCCGTTGGTAACACGAAATGGCAGTGATAGTTCTCATAATGAACACTTCGTATTATGAACCGTTGGTGATAACTATCACAAACGCTTTTAATGATATCGGCGGTGATAGTGGCGTTGGTGATAGGTGAATCTGTAGCAGTGATTCTGAATTGTAGACCGCAACTAGCTTAAATAAATGTGTTGTCTTGTGTGCATGCAGTACGCTAAAGAAAACCCTCATAATCATCTGGGCGACCTTCCGGCTGTGAAGCTTCAGGAGAATGAGGATGTTACGGAGGAAGCTGTCTGGACCTCTGTGAAACGGGCAGTAAACCGTGTATGTAATTTGCAGGCACATGATGGACACTGGCCTGTAGATTATGCAGGGCTTCTCTTCCTTTTGCCAGGCTTGGTACCTCCTGAGATCCAACTTGTTGCGTTGCATGCCATGCCACACATGTTTTGACTCCTTCTCTATGTGCCCAGATTATAACACTATATGTGAGTGGAGTTCTGAACACTGTTTTGTCATCAGAACATAAGAAGGAGATACTTCGGTACATCTATAATCATCAGGCAAGGCATTTTTATTTATTGATAGGTAAAGCTGAAAGTTACGTGCTGGGGGAGCAAATTAACTTCATTACTTTCCCTGAATATATATATATATATATATATATATATATATATATATATATATATAATGTAGAATGAAGATGGAGGGTGGGGATTGCACATTGAGGGCCACAGCACCATGCTTAGCTCAGCCTTGAACTATGTTGCTTTGAGATTGCTTGGGGAGTGCCCAGATGGCGGTGATGATGGAGCCATGGAAAAAAGCCGAAAGTGGATACTGGATCATGGAGGAGCCACATTTATGGCAGCATGGGGAAAGTTTTGGCTCTCGGTAGGGGACATGACAACACACTCCTTTTTGTATGCAGTGTCAACCATATTCGAACTGGTTTTATTGCTACAAATTTCCTTAACTAAGATCTCTTGTTTAAAATGTCTCAGGTACTTGGAGTATACGACTGGTCCGGAAATAATCCGGTACCACCAGAACTTTGGCTACTTCCATATTACCTGCCATTTCACCCAGGTTCTGTCATTTCGTTTATATATATAACGGCATTACATTCATGCATTTATGTATTATGTAGGTAGTGCTTCTGCATTGATCTATGTATATGTAGTACAATCATCCGTGTGGAGCATGTCTTACATACTACTCTATGAGAACTTTAACTCCTATATATATAGCATTACTCAGATACGGAGTAATTAAGGAGAAAAGATAGAGAGATTTCTGTATCTAGGGTGACAAAGAGGGAACTATTCCAACTAGCTAGGAGATGGATCAACAAAAGTGCATCTATATCTAGGGTGTGAAAAACAAGGATTCTTTCGTTCCACCCAAGAGGAAAATAAGCAGCATCCAGCAACCCACTCCCCTGACTTCTGTTTTTTATTATATTCATGTTTACTTTTTGTTTTTGGTGCAATAATCTTATCTTATTATATTTGGAGTCGTTATGGTTCAGATTAGAGTACATAGGGCATGTTCCGAGTGTTAAACATTGGCTACAGTAATATTAATATTTGTTCAAGGATATTGACATTGTTCAAAAGAGAGGAATGCATGTTGTTTGGAACAAAATTGTTCCAAAATAAGTAAAAAAGAATCTTCAACGACCTTAAAAGTTCATCCGATGGTATGAATAACCAAATGTTGAGCAATTACAAAGACAAGCATCCTAATTAAGAAGACCACATGGATCTTCTAGAGCTTTGCCCCAAAAACATTTGGCAAACCCTTGTCGAGTGTAACACCCGGCAAATGGCACTTGGTACAAAAAAAAAGCGTTGGCAAAGCCATCTTTGCTGCACTCGGCAAGCTTGAACCGAAAAAGTCTGAAAAAATAGGAATTATTTTAATTGGCAGAGAGCCCCACCAGCAAGTCGCAGCATTTTTTGTGTGAAAATTGCGTGCTTTAGGTTTCTTAATGGATTCGAACTCGTGACCTCTCTTGTGCCTTCTCCTCTACCACTGCACCACCGTATCACTTGTGTTTGTATTCCATTTTGGTTCCCCACATTTATTATACTAAACCGAATATAAATTGCTTACTTGATGCCCTAAGCAAATTGAAATAAAAAAATTGTCAACTACAAAGTTTCATAACTCTTCGAGATCAATAATTTACTTTTAAGAAGTTTCTCCATCCAAGGTCATTAAAAAAATTGAAGTTCAAATTTAAGAAATTCAAACATAGTTTTGCATGATAAGATAATTTCAAATTAAAAAGTTGTCAACCACAAAGTCTCATATCATTTCAAGATCTACAGAGTTTATTTTTTTTTATCCGAGGCCCTTTAAAAAATTTGAATTTTAAATTTTTGAAATTCAGATGCAATCCTACATGATTATTTCAAATTAAAACATTTTCAACTAAAATTTTTCATAACTTTTCAAGATCTACAAAGTTTCTTTTGGTTGCTTAGTCAATTATGCATCTGACATGGTGGTTCTAACATTGTTTACAAATTTTATATATCTCTCTTGTACTTTCATAAACTACAAGATCGATATGTAAGATTTATGAATAAATTTAATTTCACTTTGTCATATTTAGAAATGACCGAAATAAAAATTATACATCTTGATGAGTTATACAACTTTGTAGTTGAACACTTTTTCATTTGAATTAATTTATTGCCTTAAAATATGCATTGAATTTGTCTTTGCCAAGTAACAGTGTTTTTTTTGGCACTCGGCAAAGAAGGTACTTACCCATTGTCTTTTTTTACACCCGGCAATGAAGGTCTTCGCCAAGTTTTTTTTTTGCCGAGTGTTTTTTATGTGGCACTCGGCAAAGAGCTTCTTTATCGAGTGTCCAAAAAAAAATACTCGGCTAACCTCTTGACACTCGGCAAAGAGCCAGTTTTCGGTAGATATCTCTTCGTTGAATTGGGCTTCCTAAATGTTCCGCCTTTAGAAAGCAATTAACAAACACAATACCATTATTAGTGAAGAAAAAATGCATATTATTATGGAACTTTCATGATAAATTTGAAGTGTAACCACGGTATTTTTCACACCACAAGAGAAAAAGTTTTTTTTTACATGGTTGAGTGCAGTTTAAAAATATGTTCCAACAAGTAATGACCATATCAATCACTAATTTTAAAACTATTGCATATTTTTAACTAAAAATCTATCTACTTTCTTTTTACAAAAGTATCCTTAATATTATGGCACATGCATGTAGGTAGCTTGCTCATTTTCTTCCTTGAGACTTATATCAACGATCTCCGAGTAGGAGGCTGCTAGTCAAATTTATTGTGCTCTTCCTCGTTGATCTCAACATTAATGAAATCCTTCTTTTTACGTTAATGGCAACGATCTCCATGTAGGAGGCTCCTTGTATGATCGGAAAATTAATTTTATACAACTCTTTCATCACATTATTCATATCTGACATGTTTCAGGTCTGTCATAATGTAGTTTACTAGTCTTTTGGTCATGTCCTCTGGGGTGGGGAGGGGGATGTCTGATCTATCAGTACCTTTTGGGGATTTTTTTAAAATTTAATTTTTTTTTAAACAAAAACCCAAAAATATTCCCGTTTTAAACTTATTTTCATCTTGCACCCCTTTTTGTCGGGCCAAATGATTTGGCGCGACAAATGCATGTGGAAAGCAGTCTGGTCGCGCCAAATCATTTGGCGCGACGAGACTGAATTTTTAAAAAATCATAACTTCTCAATACTACGTCGGATGAAGATGGTTTCTATATGAAAGTTCTAGCTCTCGATGAGATCTACAACTCTCTAGTTTTGAGTTTTTAAATTTGAAGAAGCTAACATGTCAAAAAAATTACGTAAAGTTTCACATCTAAAGCGCTAACACACGATCATAATTTTCAAAAAATTACAAATCCTCAATACTACATCGGATAAAGATGGATTTTATATGAAAGTTATAGCTCTCCACGAGATCTATAACTCTCTAGTTTTAAGTGTTTTAATTTGAAGAAGTTAAAAGGTCCAAAAAAATTACGTAAAGTTTCAACACATGGGTATTGAAACTTTTTTGAAAATTCAGTCTCGTCGCGCTAAATGATTTGACGCGACCAGACTGCTTTCCACGTGCATTTGTCGCGCCAAATCATTTGGCGCGACAAAAAGGGGTGCAGGATGAAAATAAGTTTAAAACAAAAATATTTTTGGGTTTTTGTTTAAAAATGGATTAAATTTAAAAAAAAATCCCTACCTTTTGTGGGGGGTGCCTGCTATTAACACTCACAAAGAGGGACCTTCAAAGGTCCATACCTGAACTCTTAGATACCTTGTGTGAATCAGAAATAGATGATCTAATAGGATTGCTAGTTATTTTATTTTCAAAAAATAAAAATAGATACCTTTTTGAAGTGATATTTCATAACATAACAATATTAAATTCTCTAAATTCTCTCCTATCTGTTTAAGAAAAAGATATAGATATCCATGTCACCATATGTATTAAAGAACTAGTAAACAGAGGAAAGGACTCGTATGCTGCAACAGCATTAATTGATACAAAACTGTCAAATCTAACTTCGTCATAAAATTTTAGGATTTTTAACTTGTAACTAGAATAAAAGACAAGTTCTATGAAAATTTATGCCTTGATTTTTATTTTTGTGATATTCTACTGTTATATTGTTCTTTGTGAGTTTGACCCTTACATTAGTTTCAAGCTACCAGCCAATAAATATAATTCCAATGAATAATCATCTTACCATCATAAAGTTCTTATTTATATGACAGTCTAAATTCATTTGGCACAGGACAATCAAGTCATTTTGCAAAAACACAAGTCGATAAAAGCTAAGAATTCTTTTTACCAGGCCATTCTTTTCTAATGCTATAATGATTCACCACTATTGCAGGCCGAATGTCTTGCTATTGCCGAATGGTGTATATGCCCATGTCTTACATTTATGGAAGGAGGTTCGTTGGCCCAATAACACCACTAGTACTGGAATTAAGGAGAGAGCTGTACACAGACGCCTACGATGAGATTGACTGGAGCAAAGCTCGTACTGAATGTGCTAAGGTTCGTATGACAAAATGATCAGAAACAAGTTAGTATTAGTCTACTATTCAATTTCAAATTAATTTACTATACTATTAAAAAAATGGTTGGTCTAAACATATACACACGTCGATATGCTATGACCAAAACATAGTTTTCTTTTAACAAAAGAATAGCGCTCTATTACCTTCTTGTGCCATCAGTAGATGAACAGGATCGACAGAAAATTTTCTGGATGATGCATATTTTTTGGAATAGTATAGAATCTCTCCACAAACTGTTAAAATCGGATGATTGGCACCCCCCAGAATGGACAAAAAAGTGGTCCTAAAGCCAATATATCCTGAGGAAAGGATAGCTGAATAATATAATCCACAAAAAATAATTGACAAATTTAATAAAAATGAACTGTCCTCAAATGTGTAAACGACCATATATAAAAACCTAATTTGACAATCCGTTCATCAATGTAAGGTCTTCTTGTATTTTAAGGATAAATAAGCCTGGTAGAAAAAGCCCATGTACCTCTTACTACCTAAATCACAGTGGCTCATACATGACACTAATTAATTGCAAAACAAATGGGGTGATCTGAGAAGTTATTTGGAAAACCTGATAAAGCATATTTATCTTTCTTTGTGACCAAAGATGTGGTTTTTTGAACATAGATTCTCTAATGTTTACATGATTTCTTATATGCTCATACTTTAGGAAGATACGTATAAGCCACATTCATTGGTTCTGGGTATCTCATTGACCATTCTCCACAAGTTTGAACCGATTATGTTCCATTGGCCTTGGAGAAAACTGAGGAACAAAGCTCTAGACTTTACCATGAGGCACATTCACTATGAAGATGAGAGCACAAACTACATCAACCTTGGTGCTGTACCCAAGGTAAACTGAGTAGAATGATTATTGGTTATATTTTTTCTCAAAATGGAAGTATATTTCCTGTTTTGAAATTTCATTATCCTAGATTTGTGCAGCAACTTATTCACCTTCTTAAAAAAGTTTACAGAAGTAAGCCATAACATTATTCCATTTGTCTTGGGAAAAAAATCTATTATCGGTCCGTTAAGTTTTATGGGTCCATCAACATTAAAACCAGGGTACTTCTGAAGGGAGGTGATTGTCGGACCCAAAAGCACGAGGGGTGCATTGGGCAATTAAAACTTAAACCTGTCGCTCTACTTAATTTTACACTAGAAAAAACAATGGACTAGCTAGCAATAGTGCACTTAGTTTTTATAATGTTCTCTACTTACCAAATCCACAAACAGTTTTGCACCGTAGAGCAAAACTTATTAACTAGCCTAAGCTAATTTAGGAACAGTAAAGGCACATAAACAAGAACATGCGGAAACATAAATGATGTGAACAAAGAGCGCAAGTCTGTAATGCAGTTAGGTCTTATATAGGTACTTCATTGAAATAGGAAAGAATATCCTCTACCCGGAGAGTATGAAATAGCAATCTATGATATAGTCAGGTGTTAGATAGGTACTTCATTGAGATCAGTCCTTGTAATCAAAATATCCAAAATGGTTATGCTGTGTTATATGAACACTGCTAGAAAACTAAACTTCAGAGATGGGCACAAATATTTCCAGAGACGACAGAAGTGTATGGCACTAACTCATAGTCTCTGTTAGTTCGAGATTACATAGGCGGGCTACAGTGCCTGACTCCGTCAATCGGAGGGAATAAACAAAAAAGCAACCCTACCCATCATTGGTTCTGCTACTGAGCATGTTCTCGAGCCTGGTGTAGGCATAATGCCGATGAGCCTAATTCTGAGCTTGACATGCTATGTCGTGGAGATCTGCTGGGGTTGAGTTTTTTTTTATAAAGGACGGTAAAAGTTTTGCCGTAATTTCTATTAGATGAATAAAAGAAAAAAGGCAAATGTCCGCCCAGTTTTTCGAAAGAAAACTGGGCCCAAAAACCATACAATTGAGAGGGCGCACCACTCAACCCACTCCAGTTTAAAAAACTTATGCAACTAAGGGGTGCACCACTCACATGTCCACTCCACTATGGTACAACAACTTGGCAACGAATAGCAACTTATGCCTACTCCTCCACTGGCTCCACCCATGGAACACAAACAGCAGAAACAACGAACCAAATAGCCGTGCCATGAAACATCTAGACCAAGTCGAATTCCACAACGACGCCTTCAAGAAGGTTACGTCCATGCATCGTCATCGCTCGTCCAAGGCAGGATTGGGTTTTCACCCATGCAGCGTGTCGGGGATGCGATGCCCTCAACAGGGGAAACGGCACCCACAGGTGTCGTCGTCGCAAGGCCCTTGCCCGTAGAACCCAAAGCACGGACATCGATCAAGATGTTGGGTCCCCGCCAAGCACCAAGGTCAGACATCCTGCAGAAGCCACACCGGGGGTCGACGCGCCCCCGCCGACCAGACCACATGCCGAAAGACTGGCCTCCCGTCACCGTGTGTGCCCGCAATAGACATAGCCCTGAAGGTACCGGATCTGGGGGGCAAGGCCCCATACCAACACCCCATTGATGCCATGGCCTCCGTCCACACAACGACCGCCCCGCGACCGCAGCCAAGGTCTTGGGGGGGGATGACATAGATGAGGACTGCCCCCCCAACGCTAGCAAGACTCCCAGCCATCGCCACAAGATGGCCGCTATCAAGAAGAAGGAGGACGCGAGCAGAGAGGGAGGGAACCCCGCTGCTGCACCTGCGCCTGCATGGGCACACCACAGCGCCAGCGAGCTCCAATGGAGCCAGCTTGGGGGCCACGCAACCATGCGCTGGCGGCGACGAAGGCCTCCACCGCCGTAGCACCAGCATGACTGCCGCCGCTGGCCCCACGCCAACCACACCGCCATCCTGCCTAGGGGACCAGCTCCGGCCGTCGAAGGACCGGATCCGCCACCCTGAGCCCGAGTCGCTGGAGCCAGGAGCCCCAGGACACCTCATCGACGAGCAGCACCCCGCGAGGCTCCCTCCACCTCCACCGAGCCTCTCCGTGCAGTAACCTCCAAAGCTACCCGCCGCTGCTAGATACTGGAGGTTCCAACCACGGAACCATGGCCCTGCCCCGTAGCCGCCGTCAGCCAACCCATGTGGATCTGTCACCGGGAACACCGGATCTGGCCGCCAACACCGTGAATCCAGCCGTCCCCGACTGCTATCGTCGCCGTGCCATGGCTGGTAGCCTTCCACCGATGACCCTACCTGCATGGGAATGAGAGGAGCCCCTCTGCCACCTTCCTTGTGCCCGTGCAGGCCTCCTGGCGGCGCACTCTGGCGGTGTCGAGGTGGAGGAGAGGGGAGGGTGGAAGTGCGGCAGCGCTGGATGGGGAGCCGCCCGTGCCGCCCAGTTGGGCGACGCGGGGTGCGAGACAGTTTCGTTTCAGACGTGTATTGGGGTTGAGTTTCATGTCCTATCGATTCCTCTTGTACCTACACCTGTGCATGGCAGATCCCGTGAGGAAGATCTCAGATCCACCCACTTACCAAACCCAATTGGGAGAGAAGGAGGATTACCTCACTGGATCTGGTGGTATTGGTTGGGAGCCTTGCGTTGCCACTGAAGACGTGAGAGATGTTTGTGCCACCAGGATCTTCTTGCCACAACCGTGTTCCTGATATGCCGCCACCTTACTAAACAAGAGAGTTGAAGAGGGAAGAGGAGAAGGACCGACTGGGAGCGCCTTAGGAGTGGGAGGTGCACGCCGGGGGAAGAGGAGAAGGACCGACTGGGAGCGCCTTAGGAGTGGGAGGTGCGGTGGATATTTTTTATAGGAAAGAAGAAGGAAGTGGATGTTTTCTGAAAGGCAAAGCTGTCTAGGAATAGGATTCTGTGAGAGAATGAAAGAGAGGCGGCCTGAGGTGCTTTTAAGGTTAAGTTTTGCTGGGCCTCTCATAAGCCGTTCGCCTCCTAAAAATGGCCTCCATTTTCAAAGATAGACCTAGCTACTAAGAGGCCTGCCTCTACTATAAATAGATATATGGAGGTGGTTGTTCTTTTTTCAAAAGATCTGTTATCGGCTTCCATTGATAAGTGACTAGAAAACATTAATAGTTACATACAAGGCACAAGTTGCACCTAACACCATTTTGCTTGGAGCTCAGCTATGTGAGGTCCAAGCCACCACTGACTAACTAAGGCTAATTGACATACACTTGGGGGACAACAGGGCCAATTGACGTTGCTGATCAGTGCAGCCTGCGGCTGGGCATTCCCTTGGTCAGGCACTATAAGCTGGAGCCCTTTGTTTCCTGCGTGTGCCTACATCTTCGCCTCATTGTACATGGATTCCATGATCCTCTGCACATGCCTCCATTCCTTTCTAAAAACTATGTTGTTTCTCTCGCGCCATATCTCCCAAATAGTGAGTAGGATCAATGGTCTCAGCCTCTCCTTCATCATTGTCGGTAGCCTGTTCATCATCTAGAGAAACTACTCTCTGACATTGTTTGTGTCCATCCAAGCAGCTAGCTTCAGACAATTCGCGTTCACCGTGAGCCCAACCCTTTGCCAGATCGGGCACTCAACAAACAAATGACTCGATGTCTCTAGATTCCGCAAACACATTTGGCAGAAATACTCATTAGGGCATTGCCTCACCTTCAACTTTGCTGCCATCCATATCCTATCCTGGAGGAGCAGCCATACAAAGAACTTGCATTTTGGAGGCGCCTTGGTGTTCCATATGAATTCGGCAGTGCTGCATACGCCCAGGCTCTGAAACTGCAGATCATATGCGGCCTTACCTGAATACTGCCCGCTTGATGATTGAGTCCAGGTTATCTTGTCCTCCTCTGACTGCACAAGAATCACAGATTGCAACCTGTCTGATAGCTCAAGGTATTCAGCAATGATTTTCTGGGTCATGTTGTGGTCGACATCTCTTACCCAAGAGCTCCAGTTAGCGCGTCAGCCACCGTGCGTTTTTTTATCTTGCTGTGCTTGAACAAGACGGGGAACAACTCAGAGGGCACTTCCCCATCAATCCATCTTGAGAGCCAGGAGGCCTTTGCTCCATTGCCGATGGACATGGTAGTCGCAGTGTTAAAAACACGCCTATCTTCATCATCAGTCTGAAGCTGTAGGGCTTTCCAAGGCCTGTCCCTGTCGTCCCACTCATACCACATCAATCTCAGCCGTAGCGCTCTGCTGAACGCCTCAAGATCCTTGATTCCCAATCCTCCTTTCTCTGTCGGAACACACACTCTTGTCCATGCCACTTTGCATTTACCTCCAGTGAACTCTCCGTCGCCTGCCCAAATGAAACGGCGCCTGAGCTTGTCTAGTTCTTTAAGGAACTTCTTCGGATGTTTAATAGGAGGTGGTTGTTTTAAACCCTCTGTAAATGGACTGTCTGCTTCTGAAGTTCACCGGGCATTTCTGGATAAAGGAACAAATTTAGACCATCTGTGTTGAAAAATAGGGTCGTCTCCTAAAGTCAATTTTCTTGTAGTTGCATTCCCCTTTACACTTTATTATTAGATGCATGGTTCGATTGCATCTGAGTTCAATTCCCCACTCAAGTTTAATTATTCTGGTCCACCGTCCACGATACTACTTTGTGTTACTGAACTGATATGTTTCCTTTTCTGTGTACTTGCTCCTTCTCCACAATTTGTTGCAGTAAGGGAGAAAATACCTTCTATTGAAAATTATATGCCTTAATGACTATATTTTTTTGTTAATCACAATCAATAGCTGAAATAGATAATGACTAATTGAACTGTACACAGGCATTAAGTATGCTTGCTTGCTGGATTGAAGATCCTAACTCAGAAGCATTCAAATGCCATATTGCACGAGTACCTGATTACTTGTGGAATGCCGAAGATGGCATGAAGATGCAGGTAACTAATGATTGTCATTTTACAATTTAAGTTCTAAGTATAAATATTGATCTTATGTCCGATTCCCTCACATTGCATTCAACCAGCTACTGTATCAACAAAATATCAACATATACACTTATTGGTGTTTTTGGCTAATTGTTTTTGCAAGATAAATTAGGATTTTCATTCGGCCTAACAAGTACTGGATGTTTCTAATCTTTTATATTATTATTGTAGTTGAGATGCTATCAATTCCTCTCTACTCCCAAGGAAAACTACTTAAATGTACTAATGTTTAGAAAAGGTAAACTACCCATAAAAGTTAACATGGAAGGACTCTACTTAAAACCAGATACCCAATTATTAGCAGTATGAGATTTCTTCTACCCAGCCACCTCATGTAGTTTCCCAAGAAGACAGGCAATCAAATTAACAGAGACATGCATTTTTATGAGCCATCCCTGTAAATGGTCAGGCGGGTCTCATCATAACACCCGTCTTTCTTAATGATTTATTATAGAGATGGTCGGTGGTTGCCTTAGGAGACCCACTCTATTAATCCAGTGACAGATTTGGACTTCTAAGATGCATGCATGCTTCTGAAAATTGCTATAAACAGACAAATAATCTAATGAGCCACCTCTAGGAATAGATTTATAGAGGCGGTACACTTAGGAGGCTTGCCTCTAGAAATAGACATCTAAAAATTCGAAATTTCTAAATGACCTTGAATGTTCACATAGTGAACAACAAACTTGTTATCTTCGACAGGATCTACATAGCAAAAATTTCAAATATTTTAATATTTATTTGAAGTTGTTTAGAGTCTCACTTGTTTGTTTTAATTTCTCAAAAATTATCATGTTCAAGATTAAAATATTTGAAATTTTAAACACAATCTTAGAGGGGGACATATTCCAAAGTTGTAGTGCTTAACAAGATATAAAACATTGTAGAAGAAATTTTTTTTCATTCGTGATCATTTGGTGAGCAAAATATTCAATATAAGGTTACGAAATGTTAATACAAGAGGGTAGCATTCTATATTTGTTCACAGATGAGTGCAGTGCAGTACGTGGTGGACAGGTGTTAGATGTTAAACGCCTGTCTCAAAAAATGCTTTTCATAGTAGTGCAAGAGCATATAATTAATAAACATGAAATTATTATTCGTAGCAGAGATGTGTGAAGTGCAACACTGGTGCCCCTGTTTTAGTTTTAATATGGGTTATGACTTGTCAGGCCTTCATGGGGTTTCACCATGCATTCTCATCAATTGTTCATTGCAGATATATGATGGCAGCCAGGTGTGGGATGCATGCTTCACGGTTGAGGTCCTTTTGGCTACGGGCCACATCAACGAGCTTGGACCAACTCTTAAACGAGCACATTCTTTTATTAAGAATTCGCAGGTATAGCCATGGTACTAGACCTCAGTTTTTATCGTCAAAATCTCAATGTCATTTGGTATTACTTATAAACAAGGTGTTCTTTTACTATGCAGTTGCTTGAAAATTGCCCTGGAGATTTGAACTACTGGTATCGCCATATTCGCAAAGGTGGATGGACATTTACTACAGCTGATGATGGTTGGCAAGTTTCAGATTGCTCTGCAAATGGACTAAAGGTGAACATCATTTCTTCCTCGCAGCCAGTGAAAAAGTTTTATCATCTAATTTAACTTCTTTCACCACTTATTCGAAGTACATTTTGTGCTCGTGCATTCATTAAAACAAAGTTTAGCTTTCACGTGCACAATAGTATGTATAATATAGTTTTCCTGGGCGTCAAAACTACACAAATCACATTTACAGTTGGTGCAGAATTCTTACAGTTTCTAGCTATTGATTCGAATGTCAAATAATTTTATTTCAATAATGGAAAAGAGGCAATAGTATGTCAATATGTCGATGATAGGGTGTACATGGCCAGAACAAGGATGTGTAAGAAGAACCATCGGCATCACCCCTGCCACTGCTTATTCAATGGCCACCTTCATCACGCCGTCCTTCGTGCCTAGGATTCATTATTTGTACATATATTTGGACTGAATCTTGAATACTAAGGCTAGTGCAATAGTTTTTTTATTTGATGTTATTGTGCATTCCAAACCAACAAAAGTTTATCAAAATTTCCCATGTTGGCAAAAACAAGCAGTTAACATAGTTTAAGAGGAGGGTGGCAAGCACACCAAGATGGATTAGTATGGGTAAAAGCTAAGAGGATATCAATGGTGGTGGTGGAACAGATAGGGAGAAATGCTGAAGGAAAATGAGCATGGAACACATAAGGTTTCATCGATGCTCTATCCTTGGGGCCCTTGGAAACTTTATATTTGCCTTTTCTGGTATAAAATAATATTAGAAACTTATCATAGTATAAGTCTTGACTCAACTGAAGTAATATTATAGTTTCTTACTGCTAAAATAATGGCTTGTGTTGTCGTACTTATATCCTCACATGGTTCAAGATACTAAACAAACTCACATGCATGTTGGTACGTGGTATGGTGGCCGTGGAAACATATATAGGAATGGCTTTATTTTTAGGGGTTTCTCCTAATCTTGCTACCAACTTGCGGGATATTAGATATGATGACAATGATATGTTATATGGTGGAAGCCAAAAGGCTATGCAGCATGTGGTGGTAATTGTTCCACTTATGATCAATGATTGTGATTATGGTTTGCTGGTCTCATCTAGGCTCCTTTCTTCTTAATATAATGATTCATAGTGTTCTTATGTGTGTTCGAGAAAAAGATACTGAACCAACTGGACCATTTATAATACCTTTTGGCCAACTATGCATTTTATTTTTATTCCATGATGAATTTATATGATATGTTGTAAGTACTATGTTAATACAATCTCCTTATACATGCAGGCATGTCTATTGTTATCAATGATCTCCCCTGAAATCGTTGGTGAACCACTAGAAACTGATAGACAATTTGATGCCGTTAATTGTGTGATGTCTTTGATGGTAAGCATTGTTCAAACTTCTATCTTATATTCTACACAATGTAGTTAATAACAAGGCTTTGTACCACATATTCGCCTAAACATACTATATATCTTCTGCATAGTCACTATAGGGTTTTGGGTGCAATAGCATTAGGGGGATGATTATACTTATATGTTTCCTTCTATATATTACTCATCAATTTTTTATGTATTTTTCATTACAATGCCTACAGAAACGTAGCTATAGGTAGAATCTTTGTAATTCTTTTTTTCATACCACGACATTAAATGATAAAAGACAACTTATTATATGACCAGATGTATCTAAAACTCTGCATAGACCATTTGAGTTTCATAAAGTTTCTTTATGAGCAGCTTCTCTTTGATGGGCATTGTGTTTATAAGTTTTTGTTGATTAACATCCATAGAATAATAATGGTGGCTTTTCATCATTTGAACTCACAAGGTCTTCAGCATGGTTCGAGGTGAGAATTTGATTATATTTTTTAAATGGGCTAGAACTGGTTCGATGTGTTCCAATGTCGAAATTTATATTTTTGCCATGCTTTGGTCCGTAAATAAGAGCATTGAAGATAGAAATGATAATGTACACAAATGTTGATATATGTTGCAAGCTATGTGCATTCTTATTATATAATGGGAAATACAAAGTTGTAGTAACCACAACTATTACATGTTCTATAGGAAAAATAGATTTTTAGATGTACAACACCTAGTGAACATCTCTATCTTAGCTTAAATGAAAAACAAATTGAGGCAATTATAGTGGAACACTGCAAATGGTAAAAATAAAGTAGTACACACCAAAACTTCAAATTTAGTCCATTTTATATGACTTGAAGTAATTGGAATGAAGTCTCTTAGGAGACATCCAATAAAAAAGAGTAAAATGCATCGTAGGTCCACGAACTTGTATGATTGTGTCAAATAGATCCATCAACTACAAAATCGGGTATCTAGCCCCTCAAACTTGCGAACCCATTCACCCTAGGTCCAAATCCTCGAACCAGCCCGGTTTTCACATTAAATTTTGTAATTACACCCCTGAGAAAGCTTCAATTTGAAAATAGAGTCCTTGTCAGCTGCAACATGCAATGGCCGCATGGCGCTGTCTGCTGGCAGCCTTAGCATTCAATTTTAGTTTTAATATACATGTACTAGTTTTATTGCAGACTTGTTCGTTGTAGCGAGATGCTAGGCTGTATGTTACATGTCCAACTTGACCACGTCACATTTTCTTAAACTGGACCAAGGCGAGATGCTGAGCATTCGCATTCAGATTCAGAGAAAAAGTCTCTCACGGTCACGGCTCCACCAATGCTTTGGTGAACCCGCCGTCCTGACTCCTGAGCACGACCATCGACCACGACGGAGACCGACACATCGTCGGCGTTGCTCAGGTCGTGCTGCTGGACCACGCGCACCGAAGTTGTCACACTATTGCCGGACAACGCGACCGCGTCGCCGACGGGCTCGAGCTTTGGGTGCTCTGCCGGGCGGCCGGACGACGAGCTGCGCCACCATCGAGGACGGCAGCCGGACCTTGCCGACGAGACTACAAGGCCGTATACTCCCTGCTCTTCCCGATCGACACCACTTCGATCACGTTGCCCACCACCATCTGTTCCTGCAACAAAATGGGTGTGAAGCTGCCTTCTCCTTGCCGGCGTCGATGACGGCCGTGGAGAACGTGTAGCTCGGGTCCGCGTTCTTGGTGCGGGACGGACGCAGCGTGACACCGTGACCTCGGACTGCTCCTCGCCGCCGTCCTGCTTGCCGTCGACGAACCCCACGACGGTGACCTGCGAACTCGAGTTCCTCCCTGTCATCAGGCCCGCCGAAGAACACGGTGCAGACGCCCGTGCGTCACCTGCTCCAAGCTGACCTGCTCGCCGGTGCCGAAGCCGCGGTCTACGAGGACGACGACGAAGCAGGGCGCCTCGCTAAGGATCCAGCGACTGGCGGCGTGCCACTCAGGGCTGAGGTTCTCGACGTCGTCGTCGCCATGGCCTCTCGTCAGCTGCTTGTGGAACGCCAGGACAACGAGGGTGACACGCTTGTCCTCGGCGATTGCCGTGACGTCGTCGTGCATGGTGTGGAACCAGGGACGGATCCAGGATTTTGGAGCAATGGTGTCACTAAGAGGTCACTTGGTGAGCTGGGTAGCTGTTATCAACAGAAAATGAGAGAGAGATACACGGCCAAGATGACAAACACTGTTGTCCTGTGACAGCAATGGTTCTATACTGGATCCGTCACTGTGTGGAACGTGGACGTGGACGGGAAGGCCATGTCCATCTGGCCAGAACCCCGCCAGGGACTTCATTTTCGAATTGAAGTTTTGCCAAGGCTGTAACTGCGAAATTTGATGTGAAAACCAGGCTGCTTTTAGGATTTGGACCTGGAGTGAACGAGTTCGCAAGTTTAAGGAGCCAAATACCCGGTTTTATAGTTGGTGGACCTATTTGATACAGCCATACAAGTTCGTGGACCTACGGTGCATTTTACTCAATAAAAAAAATAACTGGAATGAAAGAATGAAAAATGGAATAAACACACACACTAAATACCGCACCCTCATACAGATCACATGACTGTGTACCTCCTCTTATTGCAAATCAGTTCTAGCCCGTCGGGATGCGGTTGAAACCAGCCACTAGTAGTGCCCCACATCTAGCTCCAACTAGTTGGAAACCTGCTTAAACTAGCCTAAACAACACCCTGGACCAACCAAAATAGTGTTGAGACGTAGTCAGAACTGGTCAAAATTAGTTCGCTAAGTTCTAGATGTGCCGAACATAGTCAAAACTAGTAGAACCACTCCCAAGTAGCTCCAACCAGTCGTAACCCAGTTTGAAGAAGGGCCAATAACTCCCTATACCTACATCCAACTAGTGGGGATCTAGTATAATCTGGCCCTAGCAGCGCCTATGTAACACCTTGTCTCCAAAATCTACTTTTACCTTGCTCTATAGATGGTACTGGCCCGCATACACACATAGTACCTCTACTCAACTTTTATCCTCGCTTCATGTAAAGGGCTAACATGCAGAGTTACCATGTTTATTAATGTGACAAGAATCATAAGATGACCTGAGCCCTCCTAAACATACAAGATGGTACTAAACCCACTGACTACGACTCCACATGGCCAAATACTATAAGTTTCTAATATGCTAGGGTATTACAACCTAGACTAGTTCTAACAAGTCGTAATCCATTTTGAACTAGCTTCAGCAGAGTCCAAACCCTGTCAGAACTAGTAAAAACTAGTTTGCACCAATCATATCCTGGGAAACACATAGTAGAAACCAATCAAACCACTCTGAGCCGTGGCACAGAGTTGAAACCACTCTCATCAGCGCCTAGACTAAGTCCCAACCAATTGGAACCAGCCCAAGCAGTATAACCGGCCTAGTTTCAACTAGGTGGGACGGTGGGAGTTGGTGCCAGGCATGCTCGAAAAAGTCTAACTAGGCTAGAGTGATGCATTGGGCACACACTGACGTTGAAATGGTCGAACAACCTGGGTGGGCAGAGAATGTCCCTAGGTGTAGAATATACAAACATCAACATATATAAATACATTATTAAGTTATACAGCTGGCCATAGAATAACTTATTATGTGCAACTTTAAGTTACAATAATTACTATACTAATTTACAAGATTATAGTAACTACCTACTAAGTGATTTACTATAACATTATAGTAAATATTAACATGAATTACAACAACACATGTATCATAAGTTTGTATTAACATTATCTTAAATTAGTACAAATATTATCATAAATCAAGGTGGCTATAGAATAAGTTATTCTATGGTGAACCACAGGCATGACACTATATCGACTACTCTGCACGCTTGTGCAACACAACAGCGGCTGGTGGGCCATGCAAGTTCCGACACACATTTTGTTTTGGTTTTGTTTTTGTCCCACACATGTGGCGCCCCCTTTGGTGGTTTTATTCTCTTTGACGCGCTAACCAATTCAACTAAAAAAATATCCCTCCCATCAAACAAAAGTAGATGCAGCTCTGTCTACAGCTACACATAAATACATATATGCACACCAACATACATGTATGTGTGTATTGAGAATGTAGTAATTACATTGTAATTACATTTGTCTATTCTAATTTGTTTTTGTTCAAATTCAGCATATTAATCCTTCCGAGGCATTTGGGCGTGTGGTGATAGATTACCCGTAAGATGCCATAACACATTACTTTTTTATCTGTTATATACTTCCAGTTTATCCTATATAAGATAAACTCCAATGATATGCAATTGACTTGACAGGTATGTCGAATGTACATCTTCAGCAATTCAGGCTCTAGCACTCTTCAGAAAACTTAACCCTTGGCACCGCAAGGAAGAAGTGGAAAACTGTATCAGCAAAGGGGCTGATTTCATTGAGTATATTCAAAGAACAGATGGTTCATGGTTAGTATTTGGACACTATGCGTATATAAGTACAATTACGACATGCTGAATATATATAATCTCTACTTTTTTTGCGAAGATATATAATCTCTACTTATTGTCATTGTTCCAAACCTATACATGTTCCAATAGGTACGGCTCTTGGGGAGTTTGTTTTACCTATGGCACATGGTTTGGGGTGACTGGACTAGTCTGTGCTGGCAGGACGTTTGAGAACAGTACTGCGATCAGAAAGGCATGTGAGTTTCTATTATCGAAAGAGCTTCCTTCAGGTGGATGGGGGGAGAGCTGGTTATCAGCTCATAATGAGGTAACTTTTGCACCAATGGGTTTCAGTCTATTTGAAGCTAGTACTCTAATGACAGTACCACAACCCTGAAGGTGCAAGATCTGACAAATCATCTTTTGGCTTGCATTCCATTAGGTTTACACAAATCTTAATGGGAACCGACCTCATGTTACGCACACTGCATGGGCCTTGCTAGCACTAATTGACGCTGGACAGGTCTGCTTTTCTTGTTTAACGTTTTGTTTTGTAGATTTTCACTGCATTGTAGTCATTCGCAACATAAACTATGTGATGTTTGTTACAGGCTGAAAGAGATCCAATGCCTCTGCATCGAGCCGCAAAGGTTTTGCTCAACTTACAGTTAGAAGATGGTGAATTCCCACAGCAAGTAAGTAAAAGTAGATGCCATGTAAGTGTTGCTTAACTGTCATTGGAAGACACCAAGAGATATTTCCTAAGCTACAAATGAAACTAGGGTGGTAATAAGGTCAATGGATAAGCTGTAATGCTTTTTTCTACCTTGCTATAAATGCTAGAGGAGAAGATAGATTAAATTTCAACAATACTAATTTATCCTTATAGCTAGGTTGCACATCACAAAGCCTTTGGTTGTGGCGATATAATGCTTACAAAATTCCTAGTAATCTTGTGCATATACTTTAATAACGAGATTATCGAAGTTGGAGAATTATTACTCCTTCCCAAAATGGAAGCTACCCTAGATCGACTACTAACCCAAATGAATCTACCCAACCAAAATTTATAGCTCATGAGTAAGTCGTAATGACTATAATAAAAACTATGGTGCCAAGCTTGATATAACCAAGATGTTCAATGTATTAAATCATATTAGATGTAGAAAAACCCTCACATATTATGGTGAAAGTTTGCACATGTAAAAATTTAATCTAATTTTAGGAGAACTCAAGCAGAGTATACTTCTATATAGATCTTTGAAATTGCATAAAAATCAATATTTTAATTCTTGATAATTCTATGAACTAGTGATATGTACCTAGGAGTTTCAAATCCATGAGTTGGCAACTAAATAAACTAACCTATATAAAACAGTACAAAATCAAAGTTCCACTGAAATTAAATCCAAAGAACCAGAGCGATAGACTTGTTGGGAATACCAAATACCACTCATATCTATATCCATCAATCAAATACCCCAGGAGATAAGTTTAATTTGCAGGACAATGATATATAGTAGTTGTGAATTGATTATTTATAGTAGAATGGATGAGCATGATTTTTATCTCATGTATAAAATATAAACATCACAGTGTCATGCATCTCCATTATATTTGTATCTTTAGATCCTGGTTGCATCACATTTTTTTATGAGTAAACAAACAAATCTTGTGACTTTAAGGCATTATATATTTGCCATCAGTAACATTACGAGAATAAAGAATCAATAATAGATTAATAGTAGATTCCACATGACCCTTCTAACATGTATTGGCCTTAGTATGCGCAAACATAATTCTTATTAATGTGATGTGGGACTATGCTTGTACAGATATTTTAGATTAGAAAAATGTCTACATAATAACACCATCATATCATGTATCCTCATGTAATGACTTGGCCCTAAATTCTTGCCAAGCCCACAATGTCTTTGCAAAGGATAAGTGGAGCGGCATTATGAGCAGTGTTATTAGTGCTGGGTACGTGTCACGTGGCTCGCCGAGAAGTTGTTACAGCAAACTGCGTTAAGGTTAGAGGGACAGCGGTAGCGCAGGGAAAACTAGTGCATTCATTAAGACTACCAAGGTGTCATTAAGACAATATTTGTGTGGCATGCCACACTATGGAAAAACTACAGGGTGTCATTAACACAATATTTGTGTAGTTCAGTGTGTAGAATACTAGGTTTAATAGGTTGAGAGATGAAGAGTAAGCACACTAGGATAAATGTCAATAGGTTGTGTATACTTTTTCCTTTGGTGTTAACTGCATTATGAATATGGTCAGATACAAAAAAAATTATATATATATATATATACACACACACTATAGGATGCATTACGGAATATGTGTTTCAAATCAACAATCATTTTAATCTGTGGTATCCAAGTTTTTGTATAGATGTCGTGTACATATGTCTGCACTATCTATATACAAACTCTTTTATATATAGTATAGTTACTATGCTAAGGATCACATTTTTATTTATTATTATTTACAGCTATGCTGATAAAAATGTATATGTATACAACAGGAGATTATTGGAGTTTTCCTGCAAACTGCCATGGCTTGTTACTCCCAGTACAGGAATATCTTTCCGATATGGGCTCTCACAGAGTACCGCCGTCGGGTGTTGCTTGCAGCAAGAAATAGGAATATGATTTAATATTCTTGGGATTTGTCTTAGATGCAAACACATAACTCCAAGTGGATTGTACAGTCTGTATTTATTAGCTCTAAATAAGTGTTGCCGTTCGTGTGTATGCCGCAAGTTTGACTCGATTTATAAAAATTGTATGCAATATTTATATCTCTAAATAATTTTGTTAAAAAACTAGATTTAAAGATCTTTTGATGATACTAATTACTTAGCATAAATATGATATATTTTAATATATAATTGCTGGCAGTGTTTTACTCTCAGGAAGCGAGAACGACCTTTATTTAGGGACGGAGGGAGTATATAGTAATAGATACCACATTTGATTATGGGTTTAATTCACTTTCTTTTTCTTTTGTAGAAGCTAACATAATATGATAACCTGAGGTCCTATTTGGCACAACTCAACTTCACCAGTGAAGCTTGTTTTTTTGCATTTTAGCTCTATAAATAGCTTTCTGGCTGAAGCTAAAGTTATTTTATACACCTGTTTAGCAAAACAACTTTATATATGCTAAACTAAAAGAGCAAAATGTCTATAATACCCTCTGTTGTTCTTTTTTCTCTTTTTCCTAAACTCCTTCATGGTCGTGGGTTGTCCTCACCTCCTTCCGCGTCATGGGTCTCTTGTCTTCTCCGTTCCCCATCTTCTTATTCACAAACAAGCAGCGCATCTCGGCTTTCTTCCTCACGGATCATGAACGACCTCGCACGCCCAGCCTTCTTCTCCATAGCCTCCCTCGCACGCTTGGGGGCCGAGCCACTCGCGCCCCCACAGCTGCAGCACGGCAGCAAGATTGAGCAGTTGCATCCCCAACGCACATGCACTCAGGAGGCCGTGTCCTGATGGCAGCTGCAAGTTTAGGCGCCCGCATCCTGTGCTTTGTGAACTCTAATGTCCGTGTGTGCCTCGGTGAGCCTCAGCGACATCACATATGACAAGAGTCTCTTGCCACCAAGCCATCTAGTAGGTGGCAATCTCCAAGAGTAACAAGCCTATCGGCTTGTAACACAAACACTTAGTGTAACTCGATGCAAACTCTCAATGCAATACAGTAGGAATCGCTCACTCACTCAATCGGATGAACACTATCAAGTTAGAGTGAGTAGAAGGCTCTCTAAGCACTCTCCAAGGTGGACATCAAGTCCCCAAGATGCTAAGCATCGGCCAAAGCCGACCGCCACTTCTATTTATGGGCCCAAGGGCTAAACAAGCCATTATCCTTCACTGCGTAGAAAACGTGAGCTTTGTATCCGCCAGACGCTCAAGAGTCGGACGCATCCGGCGTGCTCACATCCACGCGCTGAAAACTAGCCGTTTGAAAGTTATCGTTGACACTCATCGTCGGACACATCAGACGCGGCGTCCTACGCTCTCAGGACGCAGTCCAGAGACTCTGTTTTCTTAGCCCACCGTTGGACGCACCATTTTGTGATCTCTGGAAGCATCAGACGCAGCGTCCGACGCTCTATGGACGTGTCAGACGCAGCGTCTGATGCTCTACAGAGCAGCAGAGCATCACGCGCTAAAACGGGCATATCTCTTAGCTCTGAACTTTGTTTTTTATGATCTTAGACTCCTTGGAAACCTCACCCAGAGGGCTATCCAACCCACATGGACACAATAGATCAAAGCAGTATTCCATTCCAAGGTACATCCTAGTGTCCACAGAACACTGAAAAACCTTTCTCTCTTCTCCAAGATGATAACAATCAACTTCAACACCACCTCCCTTGCAAATGTGTTAATCACCATATGCATGTGTGTTAGCATTTTTACAATCATTTTTTAAAGGATTTTCACTTGCTCTCACAACGCCACTCGATCCTAGCATGTCGTAATGTTAGATCGCTCAATAAGTGACACAAGGTGACCGATATGCAAACAAGTTTGACCCTCTTAATAGTACGGCTATCAATCTTAAACCCGGTCATCAACTTCTCTACACACCAGTGACCTATGAAATGAAATGCCCTAGGTTACACCTTTTCCTTGCGCATTTCTATTTTCACTTTATTCCTCCAATGTGCCAATGCAACACATTATGATCTACTTCATATCATCACATGACCTTCTTGGTCCATCGATCTTAACCTCACTTGCTCTTCACTGTTGAGTCGGTCCATTGGTGCCAAGTCTTGCTCAAGCTTCACCGTCTCATGGTCTATCGCTTCAAAGCCTTGACTTGCCCTTCACACATCCAACTGGTCCATCATATTAAGCCAAGCCTCATCTTGATCTTCTCCATCTTGGTCACATGACTCCATGTCATGTCTTATACGCAATGAGCTCCTTCAACATCACATGTGTGAGCCTTGCAACATCTCTGAGCCATTTTCACCACCATGGCATTTGTTGCTCACACACATATACCTATGAACTAATCCCTGTGTATCTCATCATAAACACATTAGTATAACTTAAAGTTATCACTAAATTATCAGAACCGAACAAGGGACCTTTCACCGAGGAACACAGGCACCTTTCTTTTGGGTCTAGATCTACTCTAATGCTCTTTGCATGTGCGAGTGCACTTTGACTAGGGAGTGCTTGCCATTTGGATACTAACCTCACCTGCTACAACGTACTGAAAACAAGCCAGAAGTATCTGTTGAGAAAACCAAGAAATATATATGAAAATAATCCACAAATATATGTTGAAACAACTAGAAATACCTATAGCAACAATCTAAAAATCATCTGTTAAAACACCCCAGAAATATCTATTAAAATAACCCAAAAATACCTATTATAACAAGCAAAAATATATATTGAAAACACCCCTGAAATTCCCATTGTAACAACCTAGAAACATATGTTGAAACAACCTAAAACATATATTGAAATAAACCAGAAATACCTACTGCGAAAACCTAGAAACATATATTGAAACAACATAGAAATATATGTTAAAATAACATATATTCAAACAACCCAGAAAACATATGTTGAAACAACCCAGAAATATCTGTTGCGAAAATCCAGAAACATATATTGAAACAAAATATAAACATAAGCCTTGTTTAGATTGCAACTTTTTGCAACTCTGAGTACTGTAGCACTTTTATTTGTATTTGGTAATTATTGTCTAATCATAGACTAATTAGGCTTAAAAGATTCGTCTCATAATTTACAACCAAACTACGTAATTAGTTATTTTATTTAACTATATTTAATTCTTTATGCAAACGGCTAAAGATTGATGTGATGAAAAGAGAGTGAAAAAACTTAAAAGTTTAAATATAACTAAACAATATATTGAAATAAACAAGAAACACCTATTATTGCATAAAAAATAGCAACAAGTTTAGGTTCTAGACAGTTGGAGGCAGACACGGGAAAGTAGTTGTGTGGGTAGGCAGTGTCGTGTAACATCTGTGCTGTAACAGTAGAATGTGTGCATATATATTGTACTCTTGGAAAAGGGAGAGGGACGTCCGTGACGGACGGTTTCCTTTTCTTTTCCTTTTTCTTCTCGTACGTACATAAGATAATTTTCATGTCCTTCTTAGTCTCGGATACCTAATAAGGTAACTTGCTTGTCTTCCCGCTAACCTAAGGCAATTTTCTTGTCTTTTTTCTTCTCGTATACGTACCTAAGGTAACTTGCTTGTCTCCACGCTTTGCGCGGACGAGTCCGGACTATATGTATGATACATGTATATACTTGTTATTAGGTGTAGAGAAGAGAAGATAGAGAAGACAGAGAGACAGAGATCGAAGAAGAGGAGATTACACATCCGCCGGCTGCGCTGCGTGTGCTGACATGGCCGTCGCCACCGAGACCGTGGTCGGGTCGCACGTGATGACGATCGACGGCTACACCAAGACCACGGCAGCACTCGCCGTCGGCGAGAGTATCCAATCCGAACGGTTCCTCGTCGGAGGCCACGGCTGGTCCATCATGTGCTGCCCACGCGGGGTATACGAGGCTCTCGCCGACTACTTGTCGGTCTCCCTCTGGATCGATCACCATGGCGGCTACCATGACGTGAAGGCGAGTGTCAAGTTCGTCCTGCTGGATGGTGCCGGCGAGGAGATTCTATCGGATGGAACTCACGAGCCGGAGACCTTCTCGATGACGCATGGCCCGGCAGCATGGAGCTCTGATCGGTTCATCCAACGGAAGACGTTGGAGTCGTACGTCGTCATCCAGGGCGACGACCGCTGCCGTATCAGGTGTGACGTCGCCGTCGTCAAGGAGACTCCCGCGGCTCCACCGGAGAGGCATCTCGGCGATCTCCTATTGGCGAGCGAGGTGGGGAGGGACGTGACGTTTGTGGTCAGCGCCGGCGGCGAGCAGTTCACGGCGCACAGCTGCGTGCTCGCCGCCCGGTTGTCCACGGTGTTCATCGAGGAGGTCCTTGGCACGGTGAAGGAGGCCGGCGCCGTCGTGCGGGTCGACGGCATGGCGCCGAGGGTGTTCGAGGCGCTGCTCCACTTCATCTACACCGATTCTCTTCCTGACAAGTTAGCAGACGACGGCGACGGGATCGACGTCGTTCAGGGTCTGCTGGCGGCGGCAGATCGGTATGACATGGCGAGGCTCAAGTTGATCTGTTGCGACCTCCTGCTGGCTACCGAGGTCGGGAGGGACGTGACGTTTGTGGTCGGCCACGTGCTGTTCACGGCGCACATGTGCGTGCTCGCCGGCCGGTCGTCCCCGGCGTTCATGGCGATGGTCCTTGGCACGGGGGAGAAGGAGAACGCCGCCATCGACGGCGGCGGCTCTCGTCACGTGCAGGTCGACCGCGGCACTGGACCGAGGGAGTTTAAGGCACTGCTCCACTTCATCTACACCGACTCTGTCGCCGATCACGGCATCGCTCGTGATCTGCTGCAGGCGGCAGATCGGTATGGCATGGAGAGGCTCAAGATGATCTGCGCTGACGTGATGTGCAGCGACATCAATGCATCCACGGCTCTGCATACACTGAAGCTGGCAAACAGGCATCGCTGTCTCAAGCTCAACCAAGCATGCGTCATGAGCATCTCCAAGGGATTTGGCAAATTGACTTGGCATTTGTTGTTGTTTGCCAACTCCCAAATCCAAATGCAAAGTCTAAAAATAGGCCATCTCGATGGGTTTTGGCAAATTGACTTGGCATTTAGCAAACTTGTGGACCCACTCCTGATTTTTGGCCGCCAATTTTAGCGCGCGTGATTCTTTCCGCGCGTCTTTTTTTCCCGCGAGTCGGTCGCCGCCAGTTCCTTCGTCGCGCCTGGAGGGATTTTTGTCGCGATGGATCGCGACTTGGCAGCGGACGGCGGCGCGGTGAGTGGTTTCTGTCGCGATGGAGTCCTCGCGACTTGATGCGGACGGCGGCGCGTGATGTTGTTGTGTCGCGATGGAAGTTTCCTATATGGCGCAAAGAGGAGTCCGGGAGGCGCGGGAGACCGGGACTCGCGCGGGATGTGCGCCCGATCTGCGTTTGCCAAGTCGTCCGGGGTTTGGCAAAAATGCCAAGTTTCCTCCCTCATTTGCCAACTTTGCCAAAATACAAAACTCAAATGCAAAACCATTGGATACCTCAATTTGAGTTTTTTTGGCAAATTAGTCAAATGCAAACCTCAATTGCAAAACCATTGAAGATGCTCTTAGGGGCATGTTAGATGCCTTCAATCTGGAGGAGACAAAATAACATCGCTATTTTGCTATTAAAATGGCTGCTTAGCTATGAATGTTGCGTTCTGCACTAGTTACATTTGACAGTTCATTGCCAACGCGCCTAGTTACATCTGACAGTTCTTATCAACGTTTTACGTAGTATAGCAAGTTCCTAAATTTGGGAGCAAAACTAGAGACCGAAAATCAAGCTTGAGGCAGTACATAGAGGATTCCATCATTCCTCCAATATTCAATTTTGTATTTTTGTCGGCGATGTAGGAATTGATTCCAATGTTCCTATATATGGTTGTAAGTGCAAGAGCTACAAATATCTTACTGATTTTTTGAGCATTTTCAAGACATGACAAAGGCCTCTAGTCTCAATGGTTTGAATAACCAAGGTTCAGAGTGCACAGACAAAGCAATCTCTCACTGCCCGTAGAAGTTTGTAATTCAGTTTGATAATATGCTCAAAACATACACCTCAACTTAGACTAGTCAATCAAATATTCAGGCTCCATTCTCTACAAAATCCACTGACAGTAAAGTTACAACCCAGCCATTAGCACACGAAATTGTATCAGAACATGTGTCGATTGGGATTTCAGGTGTGAATACCAAAACTGTTTGTACACTTGCACTAAAACTCAACATGGGACGTCAAGATACACTATGCTTCGCTATAGCAATGTGCTGGTTATTAAATCATACTTGATCTATCAAAAGCTTTGAAGCTCAAGGAAGGACCCTGCAGCTGGGTATTAAATCTCTGGGCACGGGCAATAATATGGGCCCATCTGCTCTGGAGAAAAATGGACAGCGAAGACATTAGCACAAATGATGATTAGAGAGAACCAGATATCTTATTAAGAAAACAAGTTGCAACAAAAAAGCTAAATTACCTCTGTTAAGACTGGTTTGAATCAATTGGACCAAAGCCCTCCAGCGGCCAAACCTACAATTGAACAGTTACTGTCAATATTCCCATTTGCGGCAACAATGTTCTGGTAGCAGTGGAGCATTTGGCTGGTGCGCTATGGACTATGGAAACATGTTAACTGAATCTTAAACCTTATCCTTAGATTTTACTCCAAGAACAGTACCAGGTAGCAAGTTGAAGTAAATCTCCATTTCAATATAAATATCAAGCAAATTAAATTTTAAAATCTATGATGTTATCCAGAGTGCAAACACTACTGTCCCTAGCACAGCAGAAACTAGGCATTTCAACAAACGAATAATTCTTCCCATCAAAATTATACTCTGTTTTCATCCTGGCAAAGCGGACCAAGATCCCAGTTTCCTGTTTTCTACAAACCCAGGTGAAATTAGAGGGGTAATATTTACCCTCTTAGTACATGCCAGCAAAATGTATTGTGCCAAGTACTTTGTGTTACTAGACAAAATTGATAGTTATCCAGGATTTTGAAAGGGAAACATGGGCTCATAAGAATATAAAAGATTCTAAAGCACTTAACATCAATATAACGATGCACTTGCAGCATAAAGTAAATGTCCGACTTTGCCCTTTTCTGCAAATTTAACAATAGCTAGTTGCTTGTGTCCCAACTTATAGAACCAGAAAGCAAAATATTGACTCCAGAAATTGCATAATGAACAAAGTTGCAAAACAAATGGCTGAGCTTACCCGACAAAAGATCTTCCCTGTAATGAGACCATAAGGCACGGCTCCAAACTGCCTTGAATCCCTAGAAGCATAAGCATTATCGCCCTGCACCCAAACATGACCTTGTGGTACCTGTAATTATAAAGTCGCCCAAGTTAAGCGCATGAATGGCCGTACAATTTTAACACAAAATAATGACAAGGATATATAAATAAAAGAATACAGAACTGAAGAAAGCAAAGAGTTCATCAGGCCCCAACACACGTGGAATCCGATAATTCAGTGCGAATGTGAACAGAACCAAATTCATGAATTTCGAGACACGAAAATCAAGTTGACAGTCTATGGAAAGCAAACTTAAAGAAGCCAAATTTTGTGCTATTGATATTTCTATGTTCAAACACAACTCTATAAATTGCACAATGCAAGGTTTTACCAGCACATAGTTATAATTCATTGAGAATCTAATTATATCAGTAGCAATTAATTTTAGGTTCAATAACACCATATCTCATACTGAACCAACACCACCAATGGTCCAAACATCATCCCAAACTTTGGCGCCTAGAGTATCAAGTAGGTACCAATCTCAATTCGAAACATGTACTAGCAAGTACTAAACCTGTCTTCAGAAAATAACTGTTTAAGCTTCTTTAAATCAACAATACTAGCAATTTGGGATCTTTAAGCATTAATAGTAGCAAGCGCTTGAATTTACTGCACCCATCCTCTAGCATCAGTGCATTACGCCCCAACGACCAAATTGGATCTTCACAGCTCCAACAGCATCATCAACCAATTGAGCCCGAATCCAATCACGGAGGCATCACTTCAACAATCCGTACGAACCCCCTAAAATCCCAGCCCCAGCCACCAACTCACCACCACTCACCACGACGGTTTTGGCGGCGTCGCTGTTGCCGGGATCTTGAAGGTAGGTGACGGCGTCGCCTCCCATCCCGACGACGCGCTTGGCGACGGACTTGCGCGGGTCCTCGGGGGAGATCATGAGCACGACGTCCCCTGGCGCGACGCGCCCCAGCCGCGCGCTGACCCTGTCCACCGCCACCACGTCGCCCGCCAGGTTCATGGCCGGCAGCATGCTGGGCCCCCGCACGATGGCGAGCGAGCAGAGGTACTGGTCCACGACGTGGACCGCGCAGTAGGCCTGCGCCACCAGGAACACGCGCGAGAGGACGTCACCGGCGATGGTGCGCCACGGGATGGCGCCGAGGCGGCGGACGAAGCCCGACATGGCGGCGGCGGCGAGGCGGAGAGCTTAGAAAGAAGCGAGTTTGTGTTCAGGGCGCACAGCAGCTCGATGCTTCGGGCAGGATCAAAAAAAAAAAGTACCTCTCTTGGTGGGCTGGGCTTGGGCCTCTTCTTCCTTTCGGCCCACTACAAATTACATGTTGGGCTCTATATACTCGACTGGACGAAGTCCTATTTCTGCTCGGTGGACTATTGAGAGTGTTTTCTTTCTTTCTTTTTTTTTTTTTTGTGCGATGGTGGACTATCGAGAGTCTAAGGTTACCTCCGCCGTCTACAAAACTGCACGAAATAATTGTCTCGAACTTTAATAAAAAAAAAAACCATTAAATTATCTTATTGCCACATATCATTGTCAGTAGATGAAGCAAAACCACGGTAAATACAAACTACAATGGCAAATGCATATTCAGTAATGTCAAATTGGGTACCTATCTTTGCATTATTCTACACACAAATTAGACAGCCAGCACGATTAGTCAGTTTTGGAACAGGAGAGGTGGTTACGAGAACATGACGCTTGCCATTTAGTCTATAATATATACAGTAACTGGCAATGAAAATACATAATACAGCACAATAAAAGATGGTCAAACAGCATATGATTATACTAAGAACATTGGGTCTTCATATATATCAAGAAATACATACGTTCTATGTATATGTATAGCTAGCATAGAGAGGTCATGTTACTTAGATGGGTCTTAAAAGATTAGGAAGGGAAAAGGTCCTGGTAATACTTCATCATCTACTATATGTATAGGGGTGTAATAAGGGGCATCATCCATTCATCCTCGCCTTCCTCTTGAAGGGATAGGTAGCTGGTGCCTCATGGAGTAGTATACTCTAGTAGTACATGAGCTGCTGCTGCTGTTGCTGCTGGGCGGAGGATGTGGCGGTGGCAGTATTGATGCCCTGGAGGCTGCCATCATAGATGGACTGGCTGGCTCCGCCACCCATCCCCAGTGCAGCGACCGGCTTGAAGGTGTGCTGAGCCATAAGGGCTGGGTTCGTGGCCATCTTGCTCAGGGCCAGGCGCTGATAGGCCAGGTAGTCTGCCGGCGACACTCCAGTGGAGAATGGTGCCGGTGCTGGAGGAGGCAGAGGAGAGGATGCTGTCCCTGGTGGAGTCGGCTTGCTTCCCCATGAACATGAACACTGCAACAAAATTAGGCAAAGACTATTCAGTAATTTGCTGCGATCAATGTATTTCATAAAGTAAACAACTAGATAATATCATGCATACCATACCAAGATGTTCTGTGCATACCTTAATAGATCCCAAGCAAACAGAAGTTTTACCATCTGGCTATATTTTCAGGGGACAATGTAGATAAACCAATTCATATTACCTACAAACTATTCGATACTTAGGCCTGCTAATGGGTTGGGTTTGTTTGGGTTAAATGGTGCGGGTTCTCATTTGATATCATAGAAGGGTTCAAATGGGTTAATAAGCAGGCTGGGTTAGGGCAGGGTGGACATGTCGGGCAGGGTAGGGAAGGTTAGAGTTGAAGTTGATACTCAGAATGGATGGAACCAGTGGGTTCAACCCATGACATGGCAAGACTCATCAGTCCCACAGTAGACGGCTAAACGCACCCGAGACACCTTGCCAACACCCTTCTCGGTGCTCTCAGCTGTGCTGCCACCACAAGGTTTGCTCCAGTGGACGATCACCTCACATGTGGTGCAGCAGGGCCCTTCATCCTCGTCAATAAGCCCTCATCCAGCGGCTGGGCAGCGAAGAGATAGGTCATGAGGAAGCCTAGCAGCCCGACAACCCACAGCAAAGCCTAGAGGAAGCCCTTGATTGGGGTTGGCGTGACATAGATGTTGTTGATGAGCAGTGACATGTTGACAGCACCATACCCTGCAGTGCTGGTGCCACCCAGCTCCCTGTTGATGCTTTCTCACTAATGAATTTCTGTCAATGTAGGGCATGTTTGTCTGCCCATGTGTCCACCTCAATCTGTGTGTGATAGTGGTTTGGTGTGGAATTTAGTAACCCGCATGGATTGAGGTGAATACATGGGCATCTAAACAAGGCCGTAGGTGGGTTTAGGTTGCATCTACTTGGGTTGGGAGAATTCTTTCCATGGGTTGGGTTGGGTGCTGGGGGTTTGGAGTGGCTTCGAATGGGTTGGGAAGGTTGAGTCTATTGCTGTGGGGTGAGGGTGGGGAGGGGTGGAAAAGTGTGGGTGTTAACCCATAAGCAGGCCTATTAATACACTAATACTACTGTTATCCACCAACAATATTATTCTATTGTAAAATTGACCTAGGAACATTCAGGACTTTACTACATCCTGTTATCAAGGAATGTGAAAACCAGACCAAACATACCTTTATCTGCCTCCCACCAATAAGTTGGCCATTACCCATCTGAATTGCCAGTGCAGCCTCCTCATGGGTGCTGTACCTCACAAAGCCAAAGCCTTTATCACGAGTTACACGGACTTCCTCAATTGAGCCAGCACCAAGTGAGTGGAAAAACAGGTGCACATCATTGTTGGTAGCCTGGAAATCAAGAAAACATGGAAGAAGGCTGATCAGACAATAAAAAAGTCAACAAAAACATGGTAATAGCAAATAGAAAGCCAAACGCAAGATGCATAGTAAACATAGACAGCAGCTGTTCTATTGGAAGTGTATTACCTCATGAGGAAGATTGCCAACATAGACAGTAGTAAACTGAGGATTAGTTTCAGGACCATCTTCATTTGGATTCTCTTTTCCAGATTCTGCAGAACATTATAAAAGATTAAAAGGTTTTACAGGTCAGTTTCAAGCCTCAATCCCACAAAAATCCTTCCCATCTTACCTATGTATTAAAATTGTACTCCCTCCGTCCCAAAAAAAACTTGACATCCTAGGATTTTTCAGGCATATTAGTATCCAGGGAGAATGACCATGGTACCCTAACTATTAGGAAGTGTTTTCCCTTGAAACAAGGCTGTCACATGGGTAACCTTCCACGGTGCACACAAATTAGTTAGCATGCTTGGATCAAATTAGTGCCCTCAGTGATAGACTCTTTATTATGTCTAGTGGGCTAGAAGGACCAAGTTCTTTGGGATAAATTTTGAATACTCGGATGTCAATTTTTTTGGGACGGAGGAAGCAAAAACTAAGGTTAGAATGTACTTTATCTGTTCCAAATTGTAGTTGACTTATCTATGTCATATGTCAAACTTCTCTAACTGCAACCACGTTTGTTGGAAAATGAAAAAAAAAATTATTTGAACTTGTAGTTTTGAATTGTCCTATGTACTTTATTTTGCATGGCATACCATCCATGCTAAATAAAGGGCGTACCCAGTGCCGTAGGCTCCCGCGCTGTGCGGGGTCTGGGGAAGGGATTTCAGCGCCAAGCCATACCCGCACATAAATGTGCGGAGGCCGGGGCTCGAACCCTGGACCTTCCGGTAACAGACGGTAAGACACTACCGCTGCACCAGGGCCGCCCTTCACCATCCATGCTAAATAAAGTACAAATATCAAGCAACACCTAAGCAACCATCTGGGGTGCTAGGCACATCTAGCAGCTAGTGCTTCTTGAAACACTAAAAAAAAAAAGAGAAGATCAAGAAGTTAAAGCACACGCATTTACCTGATGTGCCATTTGTCAGGTCAACCTTGGAGTCCACAATCTGTTTCTCTTCACCAGCGTTAGCACCTTTCGTTGCCCAATTGCAACGAATTTGACGGTTGCCAAGCCACTTGCCTGCCAGTAGTTAAACAGGTGTAATCACCTCGTGTAAGCGTAGGACTCCAAAATGGAACATAAGTAAGAAACATGGAAGCTGAGAACATACCATTCAAGTCATTTATCGCACTTTGAGCATCCTGTGAAGGAAATAATGACACAGTGAAATGAAAAAAGCAGCTCCACAAGTCCATGGCAACGATGCACAAAGGGTTTATAAATGGTGACATTACCTGCTGGTTCCTGAAAGAAACAAAACCAAACCCTCTGGATCTTCCTGTTTTCTGGTCCCACATAACCCTAGCATCTCTGCAAAAGTTACCAAGCTAAACTGGTAAATGGACATGCCATGAACTGGACAATTAGCAAACTACTCCCTCTGTCCTGGATTAAGGTGTATTCTGGCTTTTGGTTGGTGTCTCTAAATGTAGTGAATTTGGGAAACATAAAGATATTTTTTCCTTAATAAAAACAGTGTGTGATTGGCTGATTGATGTTTCTTTCTTATTTTGTATAAGAAAACTTAGATTGCTCCCTTTAATCAAGCGAAATCGAATCAGATTTAATTATATTAGGAAGTTAAGTGAGGGGTACATGTGTCTATTGTTATCTCTCTTATTTTGTCTGAGAATAGCCAGAGTGCACTTTAATCTAGGACGGAGGGAGTACTCTGATAAAATGTCGCAATGACAAGTAAATGATGGAGGGCAGATGAGAGTCAGGCAATGCTTACGAGCAGGTAGAGTATCCAGAGAAAAATGCAAACAAAGTAGCATCAGTGACTTCTGGGCAAAGATCCCCAACAAAAATATTAAAATGACCTGCATAGATGAAGATTCACCACCAAACTTAGTTCAGAAACCATATATTCACGTACCTGCTGCATGACTTGAAACAAGTAGAATACAAATATAGAACATATGATTAATTCATCTTCAGTTCCAAACCTGATGTATCCTCCCTTTGAGTACTTGTATATGCCCAGTTAACTTTTATCGGCTGACCGTACCTGGATTTTTTGTAGTAATTAGAAAATTAGAAACAAAAACAGGGCAGTGTACATAGAAATTAGCACATACTCCTTTCGTTCCAAATTGCAAGTTATTTTGGCTTTTCTAGGTACATAGTTTTTGCTATCCACCTAGATATACACTGTGTCTAGATATATAGTAAAACTATGAATCTAGAGAAAAACCAAAAACGACTTACAATTACAAATGGAGGGAGTACAAAACCAAAAAAAACTTAACAGTTGTCTGCCATTGAGAGATAAAATTGCTAGTGCAGCATATCTGCGGTCATAGTAGTCAATGAAACCAAAAGATGACTGCAACATCAGAATGGAAAGTGTCAAGGCCACATTGCCAGAAACAATGTAATCTATAGAGGATAAGCAAACCTGTAACACATAAAATATAAAACATACGAAATGCAGTATCCTGTATCATATCCCTAAGATAAAAGGGGGTAATATGATTGGCAGGAACTAGAACAACCATACTTAAAATCATAATTATTTCCATCCATTCAAAGCTTAGCCCACATTCAAAATGTCCGTTGCATCGAATAGCTTCTAAGTTCTAACTATGGCATTCTTCCAACTCCGTGATATAACATGGTATAGTAAAAGGTGACACTCTAAAAGGCAGTAAAGAACTGATTAGATGGATAGGTTATAACGACAATCGTCTAATTCCCATGTGTTTGAACTGATAGTACAGCATAATAATTTAGAGATGGGTATGGAAGCAGATGTCAATAAGTTAGTCTACAGTCCATCACAAGTCAAACCACAGTAGCATTCATGGTTCAGCTCCCTGATGATACCTCAATTCACCATATTGCACTCATCAAACTTTTGAAAACTAACATGAATAGCAATGAAACTCTTATTCCCACCTAATAAATAGGTTAGGCTGCACTGCAGAGTGCATATATTTTCATTCCAGTAAAAGAAGATTAGCACACTGCTGATTGTAGTCAGCCAGATGAAATTAAACTTTTGTTCCTAAAAAAGTCTTAGCATAATATCTACAGATGCAGTGTGCTAATCTGTCTTATACTCAAAGTTGTTAACTCGGCCAAAATAAGTTGAGGACCCAAATTTGTTTACAAAGCATTTTACACAGGTGTATTTCCATGGTAACTAGACTTGGGACATATGGGTAAAGCAAGCCAAAAATTAGATGCAGAGAGCAATCTGAAAAGGCAGCCACAATTTATCAGGCGAGTGGGTGTTGGGCGGGGTATATATTTATCTGTTACAAACTATGTTTAGCCATTTTTCATTTCCTTTAATTAAACGAAAGAAAGAACCACCTTTTCTTTTCTGATGAGCTTGCACCCTTCTACTGGACCAATACTTTGGAAGACTTCCTGCAGTATTGCATCCGTCACTTGAAGATTTACATTGCCAACATACCTATTGATGAGAATGTAATCGATGAGCACAAAAAGGATAAATGTAGTCAACATTAATTTGCAGATTTACAGCATGCAGAGGGCAATCCGATTTATAGCATTAAACGTACTATATTCTGCACAGTCATTTCGACCATTCAGAAACTATGGGGGTTGGGAGCCATATTTTTATTGATATGTGCTTAAAAGAAACAAATTTAGCACTATAGCTGTCCAGGAGGCATAAGATCAGGGAAAGAACCACTTCCAACACTTACACGCTGCGGCATGTACTTGTATCAAACCCAGGAGGCAGGTTTCCACTAACTATTGGCTCCATCTGCGAAGACATACAAGTGTAAGCAAGAGTTAACATCTCTGATTTCATTTCATAACTCAGTTCACAGATCTGCAAAAGGTTCTATGAAGAATAGAGTTAGCATCTCTGATTTCATTTCATAACTTAGTTCACAGTGATTTCATTTCACAACTTATCACAGCTCCGCAAAAGGTTCTATGAAGAACAGAGTTAACATCTCTGATTTCATTTCATAACTTAGTTGACAGCTGTGCAAAAGGCTCTATGAAGAACAGAGTTAACATCTCTGATTTCATTTCACTACTTATCACAGCTCTGCAAAAGGCTCGATGAACAGAGTTAACATCTCTGATTTCATTTCACAACTTATCACAGCTCTGCAAAAGGCTCTATGAAGAACAGAGTTAACATCTCTGATTTCATTTCGCAACTTATCACAGATCTGCAAAAGGCTCTATGAAGAACAGAGTTAACATCTCTGATTTCATTTCACAACTTAGTTCACAGCTCGGCAAAAGGTTCTATGAAGGACAGAGTTAGTTAACATCTCTGATTTCAACAGCTCTACTAAAATTATACACATTCAGTGTGTATCTGGAGGATGTTGAATTTTGCAAAGGTTCAAAATGACTCCTCTTCTTTTTTCACTAAAAGTGAACCAAAAAAGTTGGGACAGTCGCCACATGCACACATAAAGGTATAAGATTATCTTATAAAATGACCGATTACCAAAAACAACCTCAACCGGACGAAAACATCTCATCACCAAACCCTAGCAGGAATTTAGAGAAATCTAAATTGTTCGTGACACGCAACGACCCACATCCCAGAATCGCGACAAATGGTCGCATCCGCAACGAGGATCCCGGAATCGCGACAAATGGCGATGCGATTGACATGACCGAGCGCAGAACACTGCGAAATCCCAAAATTCCAGCGGAAAACCGCAGCCTCGAACCCCCCAAATTGCCCAAACAGCTCTTCAGGCCCGAATCCACAAATCCGATCCGAGATTCCGAGACGCCCGAACCCCACCGGGTCTCTTAAGCGCGAAAATCCCCAAATCAGAACCCGGTCAATCGTCGACCCCCGCCCTGGTAGCCACACCCGTCACATCGATCGAACCTGATGAGAGACGAGAAAGCGAAGAGAGGTGCCCTCACCTGAGGCGCGTCGAGGAGGCCGGGATGCGGGTGCCCGGGGAACAAGGGCGGCTGCTGCGCCTGCGCCTGCGCCTGCGCCTGCTGCTGCTGCTGCAGGAGCAGCGCCTGCTGCATCAGCTGCCGCTGCTGCGGGTGCATGCCGCCGGCCGGCCGGCGATCGGTCCCCGACGGCGATTATTAGTTAGGGTTCGTCGGGGCGCAAAACCCCAAAACGAAGCGAAAAAAAGAAAAAGAAAAAAGAAAATAAAGAAAAAAGAAGAAAAAAAATAAATAAAAAGAACCCCTCGAAGCCGAGGGGGAAGGGATGGAGAAGAGCGCGGCCTCGCGGGGGTGAAGCACCGCGCCCGGATATTTCCGTGGGCGCGAGGAGTTTTGGTTCTAGCCCCTGAGCTTTCCGCGATATCCAACCGTACCCGGAGTGTCACTGTGTCAGTGGGTGAGTGGTTTCTGGGATGGGTGGTAGTTGCGGTTTTTTATAAATATGAGGGTCTTGGTACAAAGTTTCCGTTCATGAACCTGTGGGCCTACTGATTGGAGTGAGTGAGGCGCTACTGATTGGTAGGTGGGCCCAGTTGGCAGGGAGAGATGACATTGACACCAGCGGGGTTGCGGAGTGGATAGGGATGGACGGAGGCGCGGGATCCGGTGTGTGTCAGGATCGGTGTGGCCCACGGTGTTGCAGTCAGGGATGTGTGTCGTGCTGCGAGGGTGCAGGGGTCAGCACGTGGCAGAATGATACTCCGCATGTGCTGATTTGCGTGATTTTTTTAATAATAATAAAGCTATGTTTAAATTATTACTGGGATCGAATCTTAATCCAACTGGGCCTTTTGTACGGCTGCTGATATAGAAATTTACCCATTTTGAAAAGTGACATGGTTCCCGCCATCCACAGAATTTGTTGCTGATTATAAGATTTGTTCCCTGTCTCGATCAAACCTGCAACGCGTCAACCGCTCCTCTTAAATGACAACGGAGCAAATTGTGCGTTATTTAATTTGGTTACAAGGCATGAAAGATGGATACCCCGCGCGTTGTTGCGGGTATTTCGAACAATTTAAAAAATATATATACTATTTATATTTAAAGCTATATAAAAGAAATTATGTTAAACTAATTTTAATAAATTGTCTGATATATCTTTATGGACAACTAAATGTATGTTACTATATTAAGAGGAACTATCATAATTATATATGCTAGTTGGCTATAATTACAACTTAGTGGATTATTGATGTGGATGGCTCTCATGTCAAGAGAAAATAATTGTAACTTATAGTGGATTGTTGATGTAAATAGCTTGCATATCAAGAGAAATCTCTAGTGGAGTTTATCTTTATAGGAGATATAGATTTATTAGGGTTGTTACAGTAATAAATAATCATGCTTTCTAACAAACCATGCACATCCACATATTTATCCTTATCAAGCACTGAAAGGATCTAATCGGCTAGAGGGGGGTGAATAGGCGATTTTGATAACCTGAAATTTTCAGCTCAAATGCGGAAGTTAAATGCCTACCGGAAGTAGGACCGGAAGTAGCACCGGTACTACCGGTAGTACAACACCAGTACTACCGATGCTAGATTTCCAGCACTTCCGGTTTCCTACGAAGCCACTAAATCGAATACGAAATCAGAGTATATGAGCTGTAAATTTAGATCCAAAGGTTACCACCCCTTTGTTGATGTTGGTAATGAAAGCGTTGAAGTTCTTGAAGCTTTTCACCGCACCAACTTGTAGATCGAGTCCTCCAACCTAAGAGATTTGGGGGTAGGGATGAAGAACACGAAGAACACAAGAACAAGGGTAGTCGATGCTACCACCACAGCAAGATACAAGATTTAATCCGAGGTTCGGCAATCCCCACGAAGGAGTTCCTACGTCCTCGTTGTTGAGTTCACCACGAAGGATTCCTCCCTCAAGCAACCACGAAGGCTAACTTGAGATATTCACTAAGAATCAAGGGTAATACAAACACTTCGGGGTGCCCTCACAAATGAATCAACACGGGCAACCACGAAGAACGCCTAGCCGGCTAGGGTTCCAAGAACCCAAGAGTAACAAACACAAATCAAGCCGGCAAGACGAGGAATCCAAGTGCTCAAGTCGTAGATTGAAGTTCCCACACTCTAATCTTACGTCCCTAGCTCAAATCCTTGAGGGGATGAAATTTGGGAGCAAGGGAGAAGAGAGAGCAGGTAAGCTTGTGCGTGGGAGAGGGCTTCTTTCAGTTGCAAGTCGGGTAAGTGAAGAGAATGAGCAAGAGAGAGAGAAAGGAGAGAGTGGAGAGGTATTTATAGTCTCATGTTCAGAACAACTACCGGTAGTACTGCCAGTACCACCGGTACTATCGGTTTCTCTCAAAAAGGACCGTTGCAGGTGTCAGATCGGGCAGAAAGAGTACTACCGGTACTACCTGTCCTAGGACCGGTACTACCGCTAGTTCAAAAGTGAACAGAACTAGCCCTTTCGACTTTGGCTAAAAACATTTTATTTTTACTACCGGTACTACCGCTGCCAGGAGCGGTACTACCGCTAGTACATAAAACTGCCAACTCGAAGATCTCGACTTTTGAAAAATAGGCCCGATACTTCCGGTATATAATTTTAATAAAAAGCGCTACTACTGGTGACCACCGATACTACCGATGGTGAGACCGGTACTACCGGTAGTAGAAAAACTACTATAACTTTGCAAGCTCGATTTTTAGAGAAAAATAACACGGATACTATCGGTTTAAAAAACGTATAAGTCCAGTACTACCGGTAGGCCAGATTGGGTAAAGCAAAGGTCATTTCTAAGTGATGTGAGAGAAACGGTGACTCTCCAAACGCCCTAAATATAGACTTGAACACTTTTAGACCTCGAATTACCAACCTTATTTGTATCCCTCTTGATAGTACGACATTTCCTATGACTCAAGTAAATATAAAATGATAGGGTCCTCTTGAGTAGAAACGTCATCCATCCATATAAAATTTAGGGTGCTTGTATCACCAAATATTTATCATTCAAATCTTTCAATGGACTAATACCTGTGAATTCACTTGAACAAACTTGTTAGTCCCCAACTTGATTGTCATTAATTATCCAAAATCCACTTCGGGGACGAATGCACTTACAAGCACCGATGAGGTTAGGAGAGTTACGGTGTTAAATGATAAGAGTAAATGGGCTAGAGCAATTGGTTAAAACTATTCGGCACGGCCCCCTGCGCGGCCGTCCAGGCCACGTCACCCGGAATTCCGGGAGCCGGGCCACGTCACCCGGAATTCCCTCGGCCGTCCGATCTTCTATCGTGCGGCCGAGGTTTCTTCCGGCGGACAAATATATACCACCCCACCCGTTAAAAAAAACTCTTACGTCTCTCGGTCTCGCTCCCTCTCTCGGAACGGCGCGACGACGACGACGGTGCGGCCGTGCCCAGCGCGGAGACGGCGATTCAACGGCTTCCCAGGCGGCCAGCACCTCCGGCCCCTCCCCCTCTGTCCCCTTGAGCGGCACGTTGACCTGGGCGGGTGGCACTCGGCAAGGCGGCAGCTACGGCCGCGGCGGCGACCTAGGGTTTCATCCGGTGCCTCCATGGCTACCACCAAGCTGCGCTCGGCCACACGCACGGCACTTCTGCAACATGGTGCGTCATCTCCTCTTCTCCCTCCCCCTATTCTCCCTGTGTGCGCGTACTGCAGTAGAAAGCATGTAGGGTTCTAATTTCCCCAATTTTGCATATACATAGATCTTGGTTCTAATTTCCAGCAAGATGTGAACAATTCTGCATCCTATATGCTTCATGGAATGCCCAGATGATGCCCAGATGAGATGCGGTCAATGCATACTATAATATAATTTTATAACCTGCATTTCATTTGCAGAGGTAGTTGCAACCTACTCCAGTATAAGTGTACAGTTCTTCAGATCGAACTCTAGATTATTCACGATTCTATTTATTTGGAAATCGTCTTCTAGGTGTGGATATGCTTGACACTATTTTGTCCCTAATCAAATTAGCCATGCCAATATACATGGAAGGTATATATTCAAGCTACATGGTTCGTTGCTCTGTTAGCTCAAAAATTGGAGTTCAAAAATGCAGTTTCTTGAGATTGGAGTTCTGTGATTGTAACTGAAAGCAGAGTTGGCCAGCACACTCATTGTTGAATTTGTATGTGTCACGGGGTTAGATTTCTTGTTTCCAAATATCAAAGTAGCAATTACAAACTGCTGGAAACATTGACCTGAAAAATGTCCTGAGTATCTATTGTTTCTGTTATTAATATATAGAATATTTCCTTGCCCATCTATCAAATTATATGATGAACTATGTGATTATTGTCATTAATCATATCTTGTTTCCCTGAATGTCCTTATGTTCTCGACAGCCTGACGGGATCGTAAACTGGGCTCATAAAGAGTCAGCTCCATCTCCATGGCAATGGCATGCAGTTTGTAGATTTACACATAATGTGAAAGGCTCTCATCCATCTTCAACACACGCTTTTCCAATGTCCTTTCAGGTATCAATTTTCGTACTCTCCCCAGACCAACAATCTTTCATGTCACTTTTCAAATTCCAAATTTCTAGCTCCTGTATTTTGACCTTTCTAAATGAAGCACATGAGAGAGGCAAGTATTCATTTGATAATACAATTGGCATGAATATAAGATTGCTCTTTCATCATGTGCATCCAAAATTTAAAGTTATAAGGGCCTCTCTTATGAAACAATAATTAATATATAACGTCTTGCTGCTAGCAAACCCTACAGCTTCTCTATATGCCATTCGCCGTATGATATATCTGGGCAAAACTTATTTCACCTGGTATATCCTGAGGTTTAGGCAACCTAAAACTTCTAAATGTTGGGTTTCATTTTTCAGAACTTATTTTCCTGAGCTTATGGTTTGCCATTACAACGAAACAAAAGATACACCTATCTGCCTCCTTCTCAGCATGGTAAGTTCTACCTTCAGCTAATTGCATTCCGAGTTGCAAATTTAAATGGAGTGGTTATTTTTCAAAACTTATTTAGGCATGTAAAATAATCAGGTTTAGTTATCAGGCATTCGGAAATGGAAGAAGCCTTGCAGCCGGCACATTTTCTCTGCCTTTAAAATCTTGAGAAATTTTACAATGGTTGGGGAGGCATCAAGAAGCATTCCATGTGTCCATGATTTATGGGCCCATACGATGAAAAGCATTGAGAGGCATCAATGCGGAGGCGTCGTGAGGCGTTTGATGTGTCTATGATAGGTGGACCACATGCGCCGTAACGCCTCGCAACGCCTCTAGCTTTGAGGAAAATTAGGACTCTAAATAAAGCAGTGGTAATTGTATTTTTGTAGTTTATTTTTTTAACTAAGGGTAATAACGTACATTCATAACTTTGACAATAATGTTTTTGACTACTATAGTTAGGTTGTATGATTATGTACTATAGTTAGACAAATATTTGCTTTGGTGAAAAAATAGATACTTTAGTCTTGTTAGGGTTCGTTCGCGTTGTTAGGGTTTATACGTCGTCGTCTTGCCGTCGATCCCTCGACAGGGGGACCTTGATGCGTTGTGGCTGTGCCACTCCATCGTCTCCGGTGAGATCGGAGCCTGACCCGTCCACACCAGCCCTCATGTCCGGGACCGATGGAGGTCGCGGCGGCGACTGCATTCCCGTTCGCGGCGGCGGCGGCGAGGTGCCGGTGGGGTGCGAGTGGCGAGATGCGCTCGTCCACGGACGCGGCAGTTTGTGATGGTGAAGCCAGAACCAACCTACTGCGTGGTGTTGCTCGACAAGGCCACCGTGGTGACCTGCCGCTCGCCAAGATCGACCTCAACAAATCCCGCCGGGCGGCCCACGGCCCCCGCCGGCTCCACCGCTCCGGGCAACCACGCCCCGAGCGCTCGCGTCTGAGCCCACCGTGTGCGTCTTCTGCGAGACCAGTACTGGTACAGCCTCACCGTGAGGAACGACACCATGTGCCTGGCACCAGCCTACCCTAGGGACGAGTTCCAGGTACGCACTCTGCTACAAGAAGATCGATCAATGCTCATAGATGAAGGAACGTGATAAAGTCTGACAGCAATGTATTAGTTGTATGTAGCTTACAATCATCAGATTATTTCTCTGTTAGTCGCAAAAAAGTTATACAATTTAATTTAGTTTAACTATTGATGATCTTAGTTTAATTTGTTGTTTGGCATATTTTTGGGAGCAAAGACTGATTGCTGTTTATTTGCTCCGTTGTGTTTGGCATATTTTTGGGAGAAAAGACTGTTAAATTGTTGTTTATTTGCTCCATTGTCTTGTTTGTAAGATGGTTCTCACGGTTTCCTTTGCATAGTGTTAAATAGAAACTGATTAGCATTATTGCCCAGATTCAGTTATAGTTGCAGGTCAATATCCTGCTTTAGTCTATCTGGTTGCTTCAGTTCTCTACTGAAGTATCCTCTAGTCTTTTGTGAGATATGGTAGTTCTGAAGTAATAGTCATCTCTATCTATTCAGAGTTTTTTTTTTTTTACACAGTTTGCAGCAGCAGGCACAATATCATCAATTATACAGTTCGCCAAAGCTATAATTTTCAGTTCAGCATTAGTGCAATAGCAGTAGCTCGAGACTGGATTTTCTTAGCCTCAGGTAAGTAGCAAGGTTCAATTTTCAGATTGTCTACTGTTACTTTCTTGCTTCACTAGGACAGCCCTGCTGCCAATGAATATGGAAATAAAGTACAACAATGATGTTGTTGATTGCTGCAGGAGGGAATGTCGGGTATTGAGTACAACAATCAAGTTGTTAAGAAGGTGTTTGATGACGAAGAACAAGCATACGTTCGTAGTTGTGATATTCCAGGAGGCCATGATTCCCAAAACGAACAGCGCGGCACCATGACCTGGTACACCAGCAGCCGGTGATCGTCCTCGCAGCAGTAGCCGATGAACTCCACCTGGTCGCCTGAACATTGGCAGTACATTTTTATGGAGATGGCCGGAACACAAAGCTGGATGCCTGACCCTGACCAGCCACTCCCTGTCGCCCACTCTTGCAAGATAATGAATCGTGAATGTTCTTCGTCTCTAGCTGGTTGGGGGATAGTTGGTATTCAGTACATTTTCATGAACAAACCAAAACTCACACTCGGCAAATCAAACCCATGCATGTTGTGTAATCAATTGCGGTGTACATAGAACTTTCCTATATATAGTAATGCAAAAAAGTACTGAAGGTATCTTTAGTTCTTTACAACAATCCGGCGAGGTCATTTTAGTCATGATCCTTTTGCAATTTACAAAATGCATGCATCTGACTGCAACCCAGCATCGTTTCCGGCACTTGCAATGTCCTAATGTACACTTAGTTTCCATACTTTCCTTTTCAATCGGTTTTCTATATCCATGGCAATTTTCTATAATGTTGTTCAGCATAATACAGTTTTTCAATTGCAGTACTTTCCTTTTCAATCGGTTCTGTATATCCATGGCTATAATGTTGTTCAGCATAATACAGTTTTTCAATTGCTGGGCAAAAACACTAAAAAAACATAAAAACTGTGGTGGCGAAAGTATTTTGATCCTAGGACCTTCCGCTCAAAAACAAAGTTTCCTTACAATTTAGACTATTTGTCCACTGGTGATTGCTGCAGCGTTTTTAGTTTTTTATTTTCTGAACTCTGGATGCAAGCAGAAAAGCCATCGAAAAAATAGCTTAAAAAAAGGAAGAAAACTGGAGATTTGAAACCACGACCTGCACCTTCCTAAGCAAAGAGTGCTAACCACTTGAACACACGATCAAATTGCGTTTCTTTGAGCGTTCTTACTCACTTTTAGGGTAGCCCCTCGATGCAGGAAGAACAAACAGCGAAAAATCAGCATGAAATAAACTTGTAACTAGTCTTTCTTCCCCATGTTAATTCCAAATGCGATAATTTTTTTTCTAAAATTTTCTAAAATCATGGTCCATCAAGTTATTATGTTCTTACTACTATTATTTTGATCATTTTTTCTTGTAAATATTTTAAAATTTAAATTTAAACATGACATGTTCAAACAACATATTGAAACATCAAATGATTTCGGCCGAAGAAGACATGAATATAAAACTTGTAGAACTCATCAAGATCTATAACTTTTGTTTTGGTCATTTTTTTATATGACAAAGTGTAAAATTTTTCACAAAATTTACATATCTCTCATATAGTTTATGGGACTCTTATGTAAAATTTGTGAACAACGATACTATTACTATATCGCATGAACAAATGACCAAAAATAGATATAGATATTAAAAAGTTGGAATAAGTCCAGTTTTCACCCCTCAACTATCGCCGCGGGCGAGCGCTGCTCGAGCAGGCCGCTGCCGCCGTCCGCCTTGTCCGCCGCCGTGGCTCATTGTCGTTGTTCGAGTCGCCATCGGCCTCCATCTTCCAGCCCAGCCGGTCCGCAGTGTCGAGAGGAAGAGAATGGTGCCCGCGGCACCACCGGAGGACTCTCCGACGGCGAGAAATCGGCCGGCGGAGCTGCTCCCCTCCTCTGTTCGAGAAATCGGCCACTGCTTTTTTTCAGTGCAGCTCCCCTCTGCTTCCAAAACCTGCGTCCCGTGGCCAAAACCATTGATTCACACGTTGGGGGTAAGAATTAGACCACTTTGAAAGATGGGGGTAAGAATTAGATGGATTTGAGGGTAAGAATTAGACCAAGCACATAGTTAAGGGGTGAAAAATGGACTTAATCCTAAAAAGTTATGAAACTTTGTAGTTGGTAAGTTTTTGATTTGAAGTCGTTTAGGGCCTAAAATAATCAATTTACACCCATTTTTAATAGTATAATATGGAACCAAAATAAAACATAAACAAAATTGATAAAGGTTTGTACTGGTAAAGGAGGCTATGTTGGAATTCGAGGTTAAGGTCGTCGCGTGGGTTCGAATCACATTTTTATTTTTGGGTGATCGGTAGGGGCATTTTTTTTTGACTTTATTAGACTATATTTTTCGGGTGATCGGTAGGGGCCTAAGATTTTTTTCTAATGCTTGTTCAGCCTGTTTTTGGGTGGTCGATGGGAGCCTTCCAGTTTTTTCAGCCTGTTTTTGGAGTATTTGGAGTTATCTTTCCTCTCCATGATTAAATAAAAGCATATAATTCGCGACGATTGTCCAAACTTAATCGACACATAATGAAAAAAAAAGTGTGACCACACACATAGTTCTGAAATCAAATTTCGGAAGTGACAAGGATATAGTAACGAAAAAAAGGTGTGACCACACATAGTTCTGAAATTAATTAAATACTGGAAATGACAAGAAGGATAGCTACTAGGTTGTAAAAATTGTAATTTCTTGGTTCCTTTGCAAATTGTAAATTCCTTGGTTCCTTTGGCCTTGTTTACTTCCTGGTTTCTACACTGTTAGACAAACATGTGTAAGAGCATGTCCCATTGAAACATGATGCTTAGAATCCATCTTGTCAGGTTCCTCCTTGAGTGCATGGGCCATGGACGCGCACTCTTCTCGCAGCTGCTTGATGTTTACTTAAAAATTTGTTGGCCACAACTGCAGTCCACATAGTTACCAGCAGTCAGTGCATAGGTTCCATTTGCCACAAGTATTCCATAATCCAAAGCAGAGTTAGGAAATGCTGAGGCGAAACCTAATGATAAAGTATGTTGTCACTAAACCCTTTGCACTCAGGATGAAGCTGGTGATAAAAGAGAGAAGATAACGCCAACAAAAAACTGTAAAATGACTAGTAAATGGGCTGTTAGAACTAACAAGTTTGCAAGCTTCAGATATATAACAGTATCAAATTTATAAATTAAGGAAACGTGAAATAATAGTTCTGAATAAAATTGGAGGACAAATTCAGTTGGCGTAGCAAGAACCACTCTCATTGAATCATTTACATACAAGTACAGGTGAACTTCATAGTGTTAACTCTACAAGCAGTCAACGATAAAGCTACACAGGAGGTGAAATTGCAAAGTCAACGACAATAGTATGTTGGAACTCTAAAATTTTCATTCAGACATGTGTGTTCTTACTGAATCCATTAAAAAAGGCAGGCTAATGTGCTATTGATATCTACATAGTAAATCATACACAATCGGATGTGCTGATGCATTCAGAACTAATGAGATCGGTCACTGGTTTAGGTACATCCATGGTCCAAGTTGCAATTGTAGATTTTAACTGATACATCTCACATGGAAGAATACTGGAAGTCTAGAAAGCAGAAAGTGCCTTTGCATACATAATTGCTGAAACTAGAAATTCTCAATCAAGACACATTCAGAATCCTGTATATGGAAAGAGTGCAACTTTAAAATGAAATGGGTAATGTGCTTACTCTAAGGATAGAAAATGGAGGCTAATGTGCGTGTTCTTACTGAATCAATTATGAAAGGGCAGGCTAATGTGCTACTGATATCTAGTCTAGCTAATAAAATGAAACTGAAATCATATGGGAGGCGACAAAACTAGTCTCATTCATTGTCAAAGCATACATGTATCTCTCATCTCTCCTGCCGCCTATTATCGTAGACATATGCATGTCCATATAGTCACTGTGTGGAGTTGCTACTGCCTTGGCACTTGACAGGCCGTAAAGGCGGACCATCTAGATTTTGGTGTTGTATACAGCAGTTACCACAATAGCGCTAATGCAGCCAAAACTAAAATCAAGAATTGCAACCAAAGACTCTGGGCACAACTATGTCTGTACATGCACAATTATAATCGTGTAAACATCATATCTGAAATTCCTATGTACCCTCAGATATCTATGTCATACAGTCATTAGAGATTCAGAAACAAAAAAAAAGTACTTCAGATTGAACATGTAGGAGTGGCACGTACCCCTGTGTTGTGACTCCTATGCTTTGTTTCTCCGCGCTATTGAGATGAAGCAGGTAGCAGGTTGTGCATTCAGAGTACCCGATCCCGTCGGTAGGTGCTGCTCGCGCTGTTTCGGTCGGCTCTTGCGTGATCCCGCCATCCCGTCAACGTGGCCGGCCGGCGGGACGGCGGACGGTGGTGATTGAACGGACGGGTGATGCAGCTCGATCCCGTCGGCAGGGAGAAACACGGGGCACGGGCGCAGTGCTGCTCGCGTCAGGCGGCGGTGCCGGGGAGGAAGGGAAGGGGAAGGGCGGCTGCCGCGCGTCGCTCACGGGTCTCGGCTGCGGGGGTGGCGGCGGCGGCTATCGCGAGGGGAGAGCAGGAGGACGAGGACGAGGAGCGACGCGCTGCAAGGGTGCTTGGCGGGCCGGGAGGTGGGCCAGTGGTGGTGCTGCTATGCGAAAAGACCATAGTGCCCTTAACTAAATTAAATTAGCGAAAATTACAATTTTGTGGAGACATTGGAAGGCATCTAGATGCTTTTCCAACCATTCTAAAAGGGCTCTAAAATCTTCCCTTTCACTGCCAACGTTTGCTGCAAATTCACCATCACAGTTAAACACATACCCCAAAACGACGATCGGTGGCTTCGAGCCACAAGCTAAAATGAGGGTACAAATTTCATTCATGTTGTATACATTGCTACACCAACTTTGGAGGATAAATTTTCAGAAATCACTAGATTTATTCCTAACTGCTGCCTGTAATGCCCCTTTTACAGAAAAGGGTTTGCTTCCGCAGGGCTTCTCAGGCAGGCCATAGCTTGGATGATGATCTTTCAGGACGCTCACAAGGAAAGGGCCAATTTGCTGGACTGCATGAGAGATCTCACCAGGGCACATGAGAATGTGATATACGGATAATCCTGCCATGCCTGATAGCGCTGTCTCAAGCTATGAGAAGGTACCAACATGGATGTTTTTTTTATAGTACAATGAACCTAACGTGTGAAGGCCCACATCAGATTGGCCAATTTTATGAGGTAAGCTTCTACACCTTTTTTTTTTGTCCCGCATCGTTACAGCTTGATTGGACATGTCCTCACTAATTTATTGCGGTTTGAGTATGAAGTTGTCATAGTATATATGGTTGGCTAAGCCACTTTTGACTTGCCCAATATAGCAGCTGACATTTTTCAGTAGACTAATCTTCTCAGTTATTTACACTAATTAGTGATCTAGCACTACCCAAATTTTATGGACTCAAATCAGTTCTAGGCATTACATATATATTTCGCAGTGCCAATACATGTATAATTTCCATTGCCATTGCATCTAAGACTGTGTTGTAATACTCTGATAGTTTTGCCTAACATGGACCTACATTTATAGTAAGTTCAATGTACAACCACCTCTATTTCATTTTAATTCTACAGATTACACTTATAATCTTATAAAGCATCTCCACCAGATGCCTTTGTTTCTTATACACTCCGGGTCAGAAATAAGATCTTACCTTTTGTGAGTCCATAGGCCGCAGCATTTGCATCTTTATCTACCCATAAACATGTAAATTTACTCTAATTAGGACGTGCTCAATAGAGAGCGAACATCCTCTGAACATGTGCTGCCTGGCTATGTGGCTCCAACTGGCTTTTGCGCTATCGCCAAGACTACATGTGAAAACAATGGTTGCTATTATGTCCTAATGCCCTGTAAATTATTACCTGTAGTATGCTCACATGAATTATGGTTTGTAAGACTCAACTATGAACTGAATATCGCCTATGTACCTGTATGTAAAGACTATGCAAGTATGTGAAACTTGCAGTGACTATGTCTGTAACCAAATTTTGGGTTCGTTTTCTTCACCCAGAGTAAACTCCATATGTATATGGTGCATGTTTCACACAGTAAACTCCATATGTATATCATGCATGTTCTGTAACCTACTTCATACCATAAGATTATTGCAGCATACTCTATCATCTCTGTTTTTCCTTTTTGTTACTCATCCAGTATACATTTCGACTTGGCGTGCAGGGGCGTGCCGTTTATTTCCAACTTCGAAGGTAACAGTGTTGAGTCCAGTAATGCCAACATATAATATATCCTAACATCTATGTTTCAATAACATACAGTTAACTTAAATATCCAACAAGGTCGTCGACATCAGGTCTACCATCCACGTTATGGACCCATAGGTACTATCACCACAGAACTAAAAAAAAAAAGAGACACTTTCAGTTACAAATAAGCAAGCATACACTAATATTGCCACAGAATTTACCTATATTTATATTTATATATATGTACAGAGAGAGATAGGACTCTGAAGACAATGCCTCCAAGGAAACTTGCCCTTATCGCCATCTAGGCTGAACCAAAAAGTTCACCACTCATAGTTCTACTTTGCTGCACCGAACTATGTACTTTGCTACAACAAACCTTGCCGTCTTGGGTTTCTTAGTGTAGCTAAAAGCCTACGTACTTTGCTGCAACAAACTGTGTATTATTTGAACACCAATATGCTATTTGTACATATCTATGTACTGTAGACATCTACTTAAAAGTACCTGCACCAAACTATTTATAATTTACATGATCCACTGCTGTTTTCCCACCCGTTTTATACTGATTGTAACAACATGGCGCGCACCTGCGCGCCCTTCAGACTAGTCAAGAACAATTCTTGTGATCCAAGGTGGCAAGGTATTGCTTTTCCGGTATCTTAATTTAGCACAAGAGTGTTAGCACGATCCAGTTTCTGCAAATGCCTATTACTTTATTGCTCTTTATCATCCTATCCAGTTTATGCGCCTAGCTTTTTAGCTCATCAGTCACCATCGTCGCGGCGCCTAATCTCGAGTTATCGACGAGTGTTAGCACGAGTACACGACTGCACGAGAGAAACACAAGCGACAGATATTGCATTGCCACGCGTGCTGCTGCCGGTGCCACCTCTCCTCGTCGTCACATCACGCGTACGCGGCCCACCTGCAGTCAGAAGGCTGTGGCACAACGACGCAAGAGTCCACAACTTCCGAGGAAAACACAAACAAGTGTCCAAATATTCCCAGATATTCCGGTTAAGAAACATGAGAGTCTCTAAAGATTCTAGTATTTTTTTTAAAGTAACAATCTAAAGATTCTTTTTTTCGCGACCAGATCTTCACCCATTTTTTATTAAGAGGAATAAACAAAAAACAATAACAGGCGTCGAACCATTGATGTTAGTAAGATGCACACATCGAATGACAGACAAGGGTTTAAAAACCTAGCTACTGGATACAACATAAATGATTACATTTCCGAACAAATATTGGGACCCAAAAACCAAGATAGCAGTTCATAAGCCGAAGCCTCTAGCGTCCAGTCTTGGCTCTACCCGATCGCAGCCTCTTGCCACGAAGCAAAGCCTGCATAGCCTCCTCTGCGTCACCCGTCAGTGCGACCTGGAACGCGACCTGGTAAAACTCCTCGAACGTTGCTTCATTAGGGTGTTGTGTCTCGACCTCATACCCGAGCTTCCTCGTGAGGACCCACCTTACCTACGCGTCCGGCTTGTTGAGCTTGTTCTTGACGGCCAGACGGGCACTACGCTTGGGCAACCACTCCAACGTGCCTTCACTGGGACCCGCCTTAGTGATCTGCAAGGTCGGTGTGGAGAGCAGCGGCGGCTTCCTGAGGGAGTTGATGAAGTCGTCGATGGATTCAGCACTAGCGGACACATCCGCATTGGCGTGCCTCACCGCATTGCCCTCCGCTGGAGCCTCAATGGCGTCGACGTCGATGCCATGGTTTGTATCAACGAGTCCTCCAGTGCCATCAATCGGTCGGAGCTCAACGTCATCGATGACGTATGGAGCAGTGGCCTCATCGATAATCGCCGGTAGCTCCGCGGCGGCGTGGGGCCGTCCTCGACGAAGCTCGCGACAACCGGAGCGGCCACCACCGCAGTCCTGCCTGCCTCCGCCTCTTCGTCCATGGGATCGAATTCCCTTCATGGCGGAGGGTCCGCCACGGGCTGGGAGGCCACCTGTGGCTGCACACCACCATCCTGCAAAGGAGTCTTACAACCTCCGGCCACCCACATGGTCACATCGAATTTCAAAGCAAGGTGCGTTATGAGGTCCATATTGATCAACAACTCAATATTATACTGTTAAGAAACACAAGAGTACGTCCAAATATTCCAGTTAACAAGAAACACATGGCTAAAAAGAATTTGAAAAATTATGCTTGCACGAGAACGGTCATGTTTTTCTCACTGCCTCGCCACCAATTTTACGAGTACAAGGGCTCGGCCTGGCATGTGACATGAATATCAGATCGCCGCAGTGGCATATTGTAAATGTTCATGCAGGAACGATTTGCAGGAAAAAGAGCCGCAATGGGCTCCTGGAAACGATCCTGGGGAGTCCAGGAAAGGCTCGCATCCGGTCTCTTCCCAGGACGTACGGATCGTCCGGTACGCGCCGCGCGGGGCCCACGCGTCCTCGTCCTCCGCGCGCCTGAGCCTCCACCGCTCGCGACGCCGTCCGCGCGCTGTGGCCGGAAGGAGAAGGGAGGGCGGGAGGCGCGTCCAAATGGAGCTTGCCGCACCGGCGGGGAGGGAAAGTTCGCACCGCGCCGCCATGGCCCTGCGACGAGGGAGCTCCACCGCTGGGAGAGGGAGGAGGAAAGGGAGGTCGCCCGCGCCGGCGGGCAGGGAAAGCTCGCCTCGCGCCGAGGGAGCTCCACCGCCGGGAGAGGGAGGAGGAAAGGGAGGTCGCCCGCGCCGGCGTCCGCCGCTGCCCCACGCTCGCCGGCTGATGGACCGCGCCGGCGCCCATCTCGCCCGTGGCCGGCAGGGAGGCTCGTCGGGGTCGAAGGAGCAGAGGAGCTACGGGCGACCGTGCGCCGCTCAGCTTGTTCGCAGGCAGCGAGGAGCAGAGAAGGACCCACCGGCCATGGGGAGAAGAGGAGCAGAGGAGGATGAGCCGCGGGCTCCGTCATCCCCACCTCGTCGGGGAAGAAGGCCCGACGGCGAGCACGAGAAGCTGGCGGGGCTCCTCTGCCGCGGGGGCCCGCGGGAGCGCCGCGATGCGGCCACGCCAGTGATCCTCCCGCTGCCCTCCCTGCCCAAGATCCACCGCCGTCCCTTCCACGCGCAGGCTCGCCGGCCCTTGCTCACTGGCCCGCCGGCCGCCGCGTGCAGGCCCGCCAGCCCCCGCGCGCTGGCTCGCCCGCCGCATGCTGGCCCGCCGGCCGCCGCGCGTTGGCTCGCCGGCCCCCACTCGCTCGGCCGCTGGCAAAGTGGAGAGGGAGGTACGAGTAGTACACCGGTGAGCAAGTGCGGATAGAGAGAGAAGAGGGAAGGGAGAGAATGGGGAGAGATGTTCGCCGGTGGGTGAAAAAATAAAAAAAATGAACTGACGTGTGGGTCTCGCTGATGTAAAGGAAAGATATAAAGGATGCATAGGTGCGGGAGAAATTGGTTTAGATGAGAGAATATGGATTGATAGGACGAAATATTCCTTTTAGAGGAGAAAATTAAAGAAGTATGGCTGCAGGTAGTCTCACACCACAGGTGTGTTACAGATATCTAGGTAGTTGTTTGATTCACTCTCATAACTGTGGCGTGCTATATTTTTTTAGCAACTACACGTCATAGGCTCATTTTCTTCCTTTTCTTTATCACAAGTATGGCTTCTTTGATTTTACTCAACACACATTTTTTATTGCAAGCACACCTTATCTAGGCCTCGTTTAGTTCCCCAAATTCACCCCCAAATTCCACTATGCAGAATTCCTATTCCCCGTCACATCAAAATGCCGACAAATACATAGAGTACTAAATATAGATGAAATCAAAAACTAATTGAACAGTTTTGTTGTAATTTACGAGACGAACGTTTTGAGCCTAATTAATCAACGTTTGGACAATTATTAGCAAATAAAAACAAAAAAGCTACAGTACAACAGCACTGTAGCTTCACCGAATCGGCCGCCCGATTCCGGCAACTAAACAAGGCCTAGGTTAGACGTTGAAAACTTAGGCACAAAATTAAAGGCAAATACTTGCTGCTCCCAAAATTCAAGACGTCAGCATCGCTTGTTGCAATGTGTGGAGTGATTCCCCAAACTTCTCTCTTTGTTTCAAACTAGCATCATGCCCATGCGTTGCTATGGGTTGACAAACTTTTAGATAAAAACATCTGGATCGTACGATAAGAAAATAATATTGCAAAATTAAATAACGCATTAAAGTGACATTTAAGCTAAACAAATAAAGTTTGTAAAATTAACACAGTCAATCATAGTATCGTAGGCTCATAAACTCTACTATATACGTCATGCATAGTTGATTATTAGCCATCAAGCATTTAGGATATACACCATGCACAAGCGTCCATATATACAAATTTAAATATAGTATTCGAGTAAATATAATCGTGTTACACACCATTATTCGTAAAATGTAAATCTAACATGTATGTAATTTTTCAGTTGACATGTAGCATGTATATAACATCTTCGTGTTGAGTCTGATGAACCATTTAAAAATACCTAGGGACACCAACAAATATGACGTTAGTGAAATAATATTTGTATAATATAAATCGAATGAAAAAATAATTGTATGTGCACTTTATTTTTTTCCCTCGGTGATCTTTTTAGCATTTTCCTTCTCGTTTAGCCTCCTCCTCCTGTGTATCGGCATCAGGCAGGAGGGCAAGGATCTTGATATTCACCCTTGGCGTGGCTCTAGACATCATAACATACAACTGACCGTGAGAGAACACTGGTGCAGGTAGGTACACACTCACGTTTGGGATAATTTGGCCCTGTGACTTTTGATCGTCATGGCGAAGGTCAATCTGATAGGAAATTGCTTCCTCTTAAACTGGAACGGAAAAACATCTCATCATCAGACGGGCATAGCGGTATTCGAGGAAGGAATACCCGCTTCCCATAGAGATGTTGCAAAAATTTATATACCTCTATGGGATGTATTTGTAAGATCCCCAGAGGTATTCGATCACCGGTTGGCGTTGGCTTGTTCATGAAATATAGTTGAACATGCACACTAAATAAGTGCGAAGTACATGGATCCCAAGCACTAAAAGTGTCTATAAAATATTTTAGCCATACACCACTGCAGTTACCCTTTGAAAGCTTGTTGCACTACACAGCGAAGTGAGATAATCGTTGAGATTGTCTGAACCTACACAAGACATAATTTTCATATCAGTTAACTGAAAATCAAAGAGTAATAATGCTACCAGATGGTAGAGGTTGCTTTACTCCCAATTAATAAATTCCATCCTGTCTTAAGCACGACATTAGTTTTAACCATATTTGCACTAAGCGCTCACTGCACTATTTGTTTCAGAATCCACTACTCAAAATCTATAAACTGTTAGTTCGCCATTACTCTTTCAACTTCAAAGTGCAGACATACTGTGTTTCTGAACCTGAATAGTAACTCTGAGCATCATGCAAGGAAATAACTAATGCACGTATATTTGGGCTAAAAAATAGTGTACCAGTGAAGAGATCTTGATATTTGCTGAAACTACATGAGTAAACCTGTGTAATGTTAAAGGATTTACAATGACAATACAGTACATGTAGATTAGTAAAAAGAAACATGGCAATCATGCATTCCTAAAAAATAGTCGGAATGCATATGGGCCTTGTAGATTTGTAAAAGTAGTCACAAACAAAACTTGTCTATGATTACCTGGGACAGATGAACTATCAATCGGAAACCTTCACGACTTTGATGCTTAGACTTGTTAGAGGAAAACTCTAGTTCCTATAGTAGATTGCACAAATACTGATATCAGAATGGAATGATCTTGTGTTTTTTACAAGACAAAACTAATTGTGAGTAAGAAGGCAATTCTGGTTTGCAAATGATAAGAATACGACCATAAGACTGCATGTGACTTTATCGCTTTAATACAAAATTTCTAGATAAAGAAAAAATAAATAGCATCCACAAATGAAGTGCAGTTTACTGAACCTGTAGCCGAACACACGCCACAGTTTCAGATATGGTTATTCAGTGTACTCTAGGATGCTGTCGTACAGGCAATATAGTTCTTTTTGTAGTCTGTTATTTAGGCCATAGTTTCAGTTAACAGTATGTTTCAGTCAATTGGTTTGGTACAGGGTGTCTTTTCTCCTACAACTTTTAGTTAAATACATGTTCCCAGTATAAATCGGTTTCTTAGTCATATAACAGAGGATATAACACAAGAGGTTATGTATCAGAAAATCAAAGTAAAGTTGAAAGGTTAAATGTGTACAAACCTGAGAAGAACCATGAAGATTTTTGGGAACCAACTATTCTATAGGGTGTAAAGAGACCTTCCAAAATTAAATTATGAACATCCTAAATTTGATAGTTAATCTATATGCTAGTAATTTTATATGGAGAAGAACTGGAAACTCCTTGAAGGAATAGCTATTGTTGCATTCAACAAGTGAATCCCATCAAGAAATAGCTATTTAAACCATGACAATTTTACCACTTATCAGAATACAATTCATCTCAAATATGTACTCTCAAGTTAATAATTAAATATTAGATGAATCAGGCATTGGTTATATACGTATAAACCATCATAGCACCTAACAGTTAGATTAAGAAATAAAAGGAAGCCTCAAATCTGTACTCTTAAGATGATAACTAAACAGTGCCCAATATTTTACTTCTAAAAAACTGATTTTGGTCTACTTGAGTTTTTTTGCGGTACTTTTTTTTAGCCAGCCATATATCTAGTAGCAGCAGGCAGCGACAGCTAGGCATCAGGAGCTGCAGGCGGCCGAGCAGTTCAGCACCCAATGATAATTAAACACAGGTACAGTACCTTGCAGGCCATCACAAAAACATAGATATATACGGTAACAAGCACGATGGCCATCACACAAGTAGCTAGAGAACACATTGATTGGGACCACATCCCCGGGTGCACCCTCTCAGCAGCGAGCTATACCACGCAGTGTGCGGCAGCATCCACAACCAGCCATTTCTGGCCACACAGTCACGGCCACGGCCGGCCACAGGCAGCCGCAGCCGTGGCGGCTAGCGCCTCCACGAAACCCTAAAGCTGATCGGCAAGAAGAATAAAACGGCATCCAAACTGCGACGGCACAAACAATGGGTAGATCAATGGATTACCTCATCCATACGACGACGGCGGCGCCGGTGCTTGCGATAACGACGGCACGGTCGCAAGGACGGGACGAGGGCGACGGTCGTGGAAGCGGCCTTTCCGACAGTAGCACGTTGGCTTTGGCGTCGTACGGCGAGGATGACGATGCTGGTGTCACGCGGCGGCGATGATACGGCGAGGACGACGGCGTGGTCCGAGGCGTTGAGGCGGCGGAGCGCGGCGATGCTGTCGCACGGGGGAGAGATTGTATGGGTGATGGGAGCACGCCCTCGTCTTCCAAATTTAGAGCGCGGGAGGGGAGGCCTGATTGCAACGATGGAGCATGGGTGGCTTCTAAATTTAGGCTGGATTGCAAGGATGTGGCCTTGTGGGTGAGGGGAGGGGGATTAATTAACGTGGCCTTATTTATGGCGTGACTTCCATATTTATGCAGTGTGAGGACCACCGAGCCTCATCTTTCCTATCGCAGGAATGCAAGATCAAGGCAATCGCGGGATTACCACCTGCCGCCGCCGTTAACTGCGTGGTTAGGAGTCGTGGTTTCGCAGGGAGAGACCGAGAGGCGACCTGAAAAATATTTTCGCACCATCCGGTAATCTTAGTTTATTTCTTTTTATTTGTGGGAGATTTTCAATCTTCACGTACTCTCCAGGCCAACATTTTTTGGAGGGCCTAAAAAGAATAGATAGCAGGGGGCGGTGTGTGTACACACACGATGTGTGGCTACTATGCAAAACCGATGACCCATGGAATTAATGCTCACACGGTGCACATGCATGATAATCAGTTAATCACGCTGGACTTGACGGTCACACAATACTGTAAAACGATGTTTGCTCATGTTGGAGATCCAACTTAGGCCAGTCTCACTGCTGATTTCATTGCACTGTTTTCAAAACTGACATGTTAGCTCTACAGATTTGGATTAACATGTTAAAATGACTCTCTCAGTGGGGAGTTTCATTACACGGTTTCACAGACAAGCTCTAACAATCGAAGTACACATGGTATTGTGATCAACTGTACCACATGTTTTATACAACCACTTGTGAGTTTCGGCTATTCTCTATAGTACAGAATGTGTACTTGTTCAAATGTCTGAACAAAATACTACCAAGTCAGAATTCTACCATAATTACTTAACAAACTAATTTTAATAGAGGCAAATCAGATAGGTTCTACATGTTAATAAAACCAGATGAAAATCATAGAAAGCATTAAACCATGCCTTTTTTCAGTCGTTGGAAAAAAAACAATCAGACTGACAGATGTGCTGCAAAAGAAGGTCCTTCTAGGCTAAACAGCGAACAGTTGGTGGACATGGACAAGCTGCAGCAGCAAACAAGATGAATTGAGGAAATTCAGTTCACGGCAAACAAAAATTGAGGAAGTTCAGTTCACGGCAAACAAAGAAGAGAGTAAGGCAACAAAAAAAATCAAATGAACAACGAGATGGTGGTGGTAGCGCATTTGGCTTTTGGATTTTGGCTGTGCTAGCACTGATGGTGAAGCCGATGCCTGCTGTTGCCGAGGACGGAGCTTGCCGATGAAGGAGATTCCAACCGGCGCCATATCCATCGTGAAGAATGCCACAAGGGCTGGGAAGGATTGGGGAGGCGCCCGGTGCATGGGGTGAGGAAGCAAGCAAATGTGTGATTCTTGCAAGATTACCAATCGAACCAGAAGGTCACGCTCCGACGGAGGCAGGGGAGCGGCGAGGCCAGCAGCCCCGCGGCACTGACGAAGAGCCCGGTTGGGTCGACGACTGCTTCACGGACTGCGGCGCCCGCGGAAGCCGAAACTAGAGGAGCCGCGACGGGAGCTCCGGTCCGCGGCGGACCTCACCCACATGGTCGGCGGCGCCCACGGAAGCTGCGACCGGAGGAGCCGCGCCCGACGCCCAATCGCGCCCAGCGCCGTGCCCACGACGGAGCTGCGGCCCACGGCGGACCTCACACACCGACATGGTTGGCGGCCGGGGTCTGTATCTCGCGCCTCCGACTCCGGGCACGACCCGGCGGCCCTGGCTCCCCTCCCCTCCATGCGGCGGCCGGCGGTGTGCTCCACCCTCTCTCTCTCCGTGCTGCAGGATCTGTAACACTCAGGTGTTAAGCAAGCATAATCAATTGCATTCTTAAGCATAAGCATCATTATGCATAGCATTAATGAAAAGAGTGATTGTCATTTCATGTATCATGCTTGTTTATTCGAATTTTGCTTGCCTTTCACATGAAGTGCATATGTGGTATGAGTGTTTGGTGTTGGATGACCTCTAAGGTAACCTAGACATGTTTAGGACACCAAATTAACCTAGGTTTATGTTCATGGTTTTGGCTAATTAAGCTTTGTTGTCATGGTTGACCAAGGTGGACCATTAGAGTAGTTTTGTTTGACTGAATTGGAAGTGGTAGCTAGAGTGCTTGCATGTGTGTGCACCCTAAATGAATTTTGTAGATAATTTTATAAGGAACAAAAGTTGTTTTTACCACTTTTCATGAAAATGCTTGGAAGGTGTTCAAAAATGTTGAAAAAGGGCAAAAATGGGGGCTGATTTTCTATTTTGGGGATTTTTAAAAGGTATTTTATTTGGATTTTTGTAATTCAAAATCTAGGCAGAATCTGGTAAAACTTCTTTAAGATGAAATGTTCTTCTCTTCAAAAGCTACATTTCATCTATTTTGAGTTGTTGCTAATTCGGCTTAGTTTAAGAGTTGTTAAGCAGCAAAGTTTGTTCTGAATTAGTGAAAATAGCTTTTCGGTGACGGTTCGGTCCTGGCCGTCAGGGAAATCCCCGACCAGGAAAACGCCGTGGCCGCCCGCGGCAGCATGCGACGGCCGCGTGGCGCTCGGGGTCTGTCGTCCGGAGGAAAATTTGGCCGCGTGGGCGTCGTCCGAAGCCGCCCGCTCCTTCATCCTCCCGGCTCCCTCACTCTCTCCCTCGGCCCTCTCATTTTCTTTCTCTGCCGCCGCCGCGTCGCCCGAGCCCGCCTCGCCGCCGTTCCAAAATTCGTCGCCGCCGGCCGTGCATTTTCTCGCCAAGCCCCGCCATCAAGCACGCCTAAGCCCGCTCCGTCTTCCTCTCCCTTCATCTCGGTCAGTTGCCGTAAGTTTCGCCCGAATCGCTCCATTTTCTCCCTGGCCGCCATTGCCGCACCTCGGCTTCGCCGTGGTCCCGCCGCTCCGGTCGTCCTCCCTCGCCATTAGGATGCGCAGCAACCGTGTCGTGGTCCGTAGCAGCTAGGACGGTAGTCAGTGAGGTCGATTAGGGTTTCGAGCGGCCGAATTTCGCCGAGCCGCCGCGCGGAGTGTCGCCGCCCCGCCGCGCGTGCGTGGCCGAGCCGCCGTAGTCGAGCTCCCGCTGCTCTGAGTAGCCAGTGAGATGCGCTAGGGTCCCCTCGAGCCAAAGCCGTGGTTAATGCGGTCGGTCGAGTCCCCTATCGCCGGGATTAGGGTTCGCCGGAGTCGGGGTGAGTCGCCGTTCCGCCGCGTCCGTGCTCCGACCGCCCTGAGCCGCTCCCTCCCGTCTTTGGTCCCATAGATCGGTGCGCGTTGTTCCCCTCTCCCTTTCCCGCCGGTCGGTGAAGCCCGAGCGCCGCCAGGATGGCCGGCCGAGCGCCGCCGCCGACGAGGACCTTCGGGTTAGAATGAGGAAAAAGCTAGGGTTCTCGGTGTAAATCTGCCAGACTCAGTAATTTACCGGTTAGGGCTCAGTTAGTTTTTGGAAATGTCAGGGTCCCCGGTGTAAAGTGGTTTTTCCTTTTTCTTTTTCAGAATTGATTTCAGATTTCAGTTTAAACTTTGAAAATTCATAACTTGCTCATTTTTCATCCAAATGAGTTGGTTCAACTTGCAGTATTTTTCTTATGAGATGATCTATGCATGAAAAATATGAAATGTGGAATTTGTGAAACTTTTCTGTATAACTTTATTTATCTCTATTAATTGTATTTATCTTAGGAAATGCATAACTAATTCTCTGTTGCTCAGAAAAATGTGAGACCAAGTTTGTTAGTCTTCTTATGTCATGCTCTATCTGTGAAAAATGTTGTTAGGCTATGTCATATGTAAATTTTTCTATGTCTAGTTATGGTGCCTATTTTCATGTGAGGATAAATAATTCATAATAAATAATGTATAAGGAATTTGTGCATGAAACTTTTTGGAGAGTGTTTTTATGTCAATCTAGAGCTAATTATGTTCTGAGATCTGTTGGTTAATATACTTTTATGTACAAAGTATTTTATGCCCCTGAAATTGTGCTGCCTTGTCATTTTTGTGCAGGATAAAGTACTTACTGTTTTAACTTGAAATTTTTATGGTAGTCTTTGTTTGGTATGATTAAGCTTCTGTAATTTTTATAGAATTTTCTGAGTAGTCTAAAGTCATGTTGTAGTTATACCCTGATTTCTTTCGTTTATAAATAATGCTTTAGAGTTATCATTTCATGTGTGTAAAAATGCTTTTTATGCTATTCATGATATGTATGATCTTCTATTGGTTTTGGTTCAGTAGAGTGTAGTGTGCAAAACAATGGTTGTTTATAATTCTTTATAGTGTGCGAGTAAAGTTTTAATGCGAGGCTTAATTGGAGATTTATCGGTAGAAGAGAATGCGGATGACATGTGCTTATCATACATGTTTCAATATATCATATCATTCATCTTAGCTGAGCATTCATTTACCATCACCATCAGCATTGTATTTATATTTATGCACGGTATTCATACGCACTATGCATCATACAGGATCGTCAGAGCTCGCGACGGTAGTTCCCGGAGCACAAGGAGAGGAAGACCAACAGGAAGCTTTGGTGCGGGAAGCAGCAGCCGAAGAGGATCCCGAAGCTGATCTTCCGGAGTGTCCCGACCATCAGCCAAGTGCTTTTCTGAAAGGCAAGCCCCGGAGCATTCTCCCTGTGGTTTGCAAAATATCTAACTTGAGTCCTTTACTTGTTTGCTGCATTAAGTTATAGGCGTTGTTTTATACCGTTGCTGCATTACTTATATTCCTTGCCACTGTTTATACTTCAACCCTGTTAGGTTCAGGTACGATTATATGCTTAGCCCTGCTTAACTAGATCGGTAGAAGTCGGGTGATTTCCTGTCATCCGCGAGTTATAGGTGGTAACTCGGATGGTTGAATACATTGTTATCTTGGATAACCATGTGGAGGTAATAAATCGAGACCGGACGGGATTGGAGTTGAGAATGAACTGGAGGTTCAATGTGGTTTACCCCGTCTGTGTCGAACTAGGACCCCGTCCGTTGTACGTCCTCAAGTCATATTGAATTTATGCCTCACATTTAGCTGGAAGGATAAGTCGTTCCGACCGCGAAGCCTAATTTTGATTTGGGCCGGGAGTCGACCTGCTGTACGCATCGCATTGGTGAAGATGGGGGACCACGGGTTACGCGGTTGTAAGGCCTGAATAGAGCATGGTGCGCCCTGCTGGCAGCCGGACGGTGCCCGGATGTGATGGTACCTGTTGATCTCGCGTTTTTCCTGAATTGGATGTCGGTGACCTGTAGCTCACCGTGGCTGGTGAGTGTGGTTTGTGTGAGGAGTACCCGCCAGCTGGTTTGCAATCGATTATAATCGCCATCGTTCCTGGACAGTGAACACTTGACTTGAGCAGCGGCATCGTAGTAAGAACTTGAACAAGAGGTGAGATGGTTGAGCCGATGAGATGGAAGGATACTCAACCGGAAATGGTTACTTGCTGTTGAATAATTATTACCATGCTTGTTTAGTACAGGTGCTAATGTAGCATGATAAGGATAATCAGATTAAAATACATTGCTAGAAGGTTCTTATTAATTGTTTCTTAATGCAAGCTTTTCCGCAATTTAAATGAGTCAGCTATCCTACTTATACAGCCTTGCATACTCCTTGGAGTCTCTTTTATTTTAGTTTATGACGGGTAAGTCTAGCTGAGTACATCCTCGTACTCAGGGTTTTATTTTCCATGTTTTTGCAGATGGTGAGATGCTTTACGGTTACTGTCAGAACTGTTTCTATCCCGCCTTGGGCGATGACTAGACCTTGGGCATGGTCACTCTTCTCTACTTGATGCTTTTGCTGGATGTGGACCAAGGACCTGGCACTATATTTTAAATGTGTGTGTGGTATTTGAACTTAAATCGCTTCCGCTTTTATTTGAAACTGAATTGGTTGTAATAACTCTATTTCGTACTCCGATGATGTTTTAAAACTATGTGCGAACTGTGTACTTGTGAATGGAACCGCTAAACTATTACGATCTTGGTCGTGTCGGAAAAGTTTGAAATCCCTCGAGATTTCACGGACTACCGGGTTTATTAGGTCTCAATCATATGATTTGCTGAATTAATGGCGGATTATGTGCTTGTGCTCTAATAAATTGGTCGGTTCTGTTACAGCTGGCATCGGAGCATGTTTAGCGTTTTACTGTTCACAAGTATTTAAAATAAAAGAGTTTTTGGTTTGCGAAAAGTATTTACAAAAAGTATTGGTGTTCAAATCTATGGTTTTGAAAACTAGAGTGTGCCAGTGGTCATATCCTTTATGCCCAATAGGATTCAGGTGGCTTAATTAAGTACTGACTTGGGGGAGATTGCATCATCTTTGTTATTTTGCCGTTGCCCATACAATGGCGGATTCGTGTGGGTGCCATTCACTTGAATGGTAATGTATGGATCAAATTGCCTCTACGCCCTGGTAAGTGTGAGTTGTGAGAGCATGATTGGATGCAAATGCCAGTCTAGGGGAGTGCTTATTGATGCCGGATTATTTACATGTTGCACACATGTTTATATGAAGGTATCCCATGTTGGGACCGTCTTCTGGCGGTGTCGTCTTCTGCGCGACTGTTGGGGTAGTAAGTAATCGGTGTTTTCACCTTGTTCGGAAGGTGCATGAATTTTTACGTCGAATTGCATTCATATGGGATATGGGCTGAAATGAATTTTCTGCAGGTACACTAACCGCGAACGGTAGAACGAAGTAGTTACGTATAATGAGAGAACGATGTATGCCACCGCATAGAGCGTTAGATTATTAGTTCGTGAGGACGTATGTACGTGCATGCATCATGGTTAAATTTGCTCATTCATACATTCATGGTTCCTTCCCTTATAATTAAGTTGTCTCTTTTCTTTAAAAATATAACTTATGGGATATACAACTTTTGAACAGATGGCGAGAACCAAGCAGACTGCTCGTAAGTCCACTGGAGGAAGAGCGCCCCGTGGTCCTTTGGCTATCCGTGAGTCGGCACCAAGGGAGGTGGACACTTTTCTAGAGGAGCACGCCATGCCTAGCCTTCTTTGGAGGATTCTCTCCAACGCTGGGTATACGGTGGGCATGGAGCCTCACTACTACTGGGATAAGGATGATTTGGTGAACTATGGAGAGGCACGTGTGGAGGTAGTAGTCCCACCTTTGGATGGTGACCCCCACTGGGTTGGATGTCGCTGTTTTGGTGCGGGCAAGACTGCCAAGACGGGTGCCACGTTTGCAGCCTTTGCCGTGGTGGAGCACCTGATGGAGGAGATACCTCACGCGCTTGCCGAGGTTTTTCCTGGAGTGTTCCCCATTTCTCACCATTTCTCTAGGTGGCCACATGCTGAGGGAAACCCACTAGAGGCTGGTCCTGAGGAGGCACAGGGTAGCAGCACGCCTGCTATGAGTGCCATGTTTGCCGTGATGGGGGCCTATGTCAACATGGAGACTAAGGCACTTCGTCTAAATGAGGAGTTCAAGGATGCTCGAGCTGATGCACGCAAGGAGAAGCGTGAGTTGACTCGTGAGCTTCAGCGCTCCCAAGAGGAGGTAGCCCGTGTGTCTCATCATCGAGACAAGGTTGTGCTGGAGAGCCAGAAGATGGCTCAGGCTAGGGATGAGGCCTGGTCCGAGTTCCGTCGTCTTAGCATCCGCCAGCAGCAGGTGCTAGAGGACGTGGAGGAGGTCCGTGCTTACAATGCTAGCCTTCACGAGGAGGTGCACAGGAAGCAGGAGGAGATCCGTCAGCTGAGAGCAGCTTTAGTAGCAGCTAGGAGGGCTGTGAACAGTGCTTCCAGTGAGAGTAGCAACAATGGAGAGTAGCCTTGCTGAGGATCGTTAGTCTCTAGCTGTTCTTTTGTGTTCCTGTCAGGTGGTCATGTAACCCTTTTGCTCGCTATCGAGACTTTGATGTAATGTTGGAACATGGTGTTGAGGTGGTGATGTTCGTACAACTTTTAAAAGTCCAGTGTATGTATGCTGGCAAATCTATGGATGTTGTAAGACGCTTTGCGATGGTTCGCAGTAATATTTTAGTGATGTTGTGATGTGAAAAATTGGAATTATTGTGCCTCTATTTATTGTGTGAATTTATTTTCCTCGATAAATTCAGTTTGGCATGATTTTTACATTCACCTCTCATTATGACAACATTCACCTGATACATACTTCTTGCTGAAATATGCAGATGCCGGTTACACGTAGTGGGTCTGGTGCTAATGGCAATGGTGGATCTGAAGAGGGTGCTGATAACACTGCTCGTGGTGTGCCACCCCCACCGTTGACCAATGCGGAGCAGCTGTTTGCTCAATTCTTGGGCAGCCAGCGCAACGTAGAGCAGCTTCTTCGTGAGAACTTGGCCCGCGATGTTCGCCAAGGTCCTCAACAAAATCAATACAGCAGCTTCAAGGAGTTTCAGGACACTAAACCTCCTGTGTTTAAGGATGCTCCTGAGCCACTTGAGGCAGACGAATGGCTCAATACCATGGAAGATAAATTTCGTCTTCTAAGGTTGACAGAAGAGCTAAAAGCGGAGTATGCAGCCCATCAGCTTGAGGGACAAGCAGGGACGTGGTGGAAGCAACATCGCACCACCTTTCCGCAGGGTGTTCCAATTACTTGGGACCGCTTTGCACATGCTTTCCGAGGAAATTTCATTCCTCCCAGTCTGATGGCTATGAAGAAGACTGAGTTTCTGTCGCTCACTATGGGAACTCGCAATGTGAAGGAGTATTTGCACGCCTTCAATAATTTGAGTCGCTATGCTCCTGAGTTTGTCAACACTGATGAGAACAAGATAGCTAGTTTCAAGAGAGGCTTGAGTTCCAAGTTGATGAAAACTATGAGTACTTCTGCCCGTGTTACTTTTAATGATTTCTTGAATGATTGTATTATGCAAGAAAACAGTAACAATGTTCATGCTGCCGTCAAGAATCGTAAGAGAGCTCATGATGGAGGTGGTTCTTCTCAGTCAAGAGCCCCAACTGTTTTCCGTACGCCGTTTCGTCCACCGATGTCTGGTGCGAGATTCAGGCCCCCGCAGCAGAAAAGGCATAACAATTATCCAGCTCAGAATCCGCAGAAGCATCACAGAGCATTCAAAGTTCCTGTTCCACAGGGGAAACCAGTACAGAGCAACTTGACCGGTGCTAACAAGACACCTGTCAATGGACCTTGCTTCAACTGCAACCAGGCAGGGCACTTTGCTCGTTATTGCCCTTTTCCCAGGAAGCAGCAGGGCCCATATCAAGCTCATGTGCACAACACCTCGATTGAGGAAATTCTTGCTGGTGAACCAGTGACTGCGGGTATGTTTTCTGTGAATCAAATCCCTGCCACTGTTTTGTTTGATTCTGGATCATCACATTCTTTCATGAGTCAAGCATTTGCACAGAAGCATGATCAAAAGATACTTGAATTGAGTATTGAATTCAAAGTTAGTTCAGCTGGGGCTGATATAACTACTAAGCAGATAGTTCAGGGTGCGACCCTAGACCTAGATAAGTGGAGATTTCGATTGAACTTGATAGTTCTCCCTGGCTTAGGAGTGGATGTCATCGTGGGAATGAGTTGGATGAAATTCTGGGGTGTTATGATCGATACAAGTAATAGGATGCTATCTATCAGAAATCCTCTTGGGGAGGGTACTTTTCAAGTGCCATTACCTCGCAAGTTTAAGCTAGAGAGTGTGACCTATTCTACTCGTGTGACCCCTCTTCCCGAAATTCCTGTCGTGTGTGAATTTCTGGATGTTTTTCCTGAAGAGCTTCCGGGTCTTCCACCCGATAGAGATGTTGAGTTTCGCATTGAGTTATTGCCTGGCACTGCTCCAATTTCTAGGAGACCATATCGGATGCCGCCAAATGAATTGGCAGAGCTCAAAAATCAGTTGAAGGATTTGTTGGATAAGGGTCTTATTCGTCCTAGTGTGTCAGAATGGGGTTGTCCTGCTATCTTTGTGAAGAAGAAGGACAAATCTCTACGGATGTGCGTGGATTATCGTCCACTCAATGCTGTCACCGTTAAGAACAAGTATCCGTTACCCCGAATTGACATTCTGTTTGACCAGTTGTCCAAGGCGAGAGTATTTTCCAAGATTGATCTTAGGTCTGGTTACCATCAGATCAAGATTAGACCAGCAGATGTGCCTAAGACCGCTTTTTCTACCAGATATGGATTGTATGAGTATCTTGTTATGTCCTTTGGCTTAACAAATGCTCCTGCATACTTCATGTATCTGATGAATTCGGTCTTCATGCCGGAGTTAGACAAATTTGTGGTGGTGTTCATTGATGATATCTTGGTGTACTCAGAAAACGAAGATGATCATGCTGAGCATCTGAGGATTGTTCTAGAAAGGCTTAGGGAACATAAGCTGTATGCTAAGTTTAGCAAGTGTGAGTTTTGGCTCAAGAAAGTTCAATTCCTTGGCCATGTCCTATCTGATGAGGGAATCTCCGTAGATCCGAGCAAAGTACAAGAGGTTATGAACTGGGAAGCGCCGACTTCTGTGCATGAAGTTCGGAGTTTTCTTGGTCTAGCCGGGTATTATCGTCGTTTCATTCCGGATTTCTCGAAGATTGCCAAACCCATGACAAATCTGTTGCAGAAAGAGAAGAAGTTTGTCTGGACAGAGGAGTGTGAAACAGCTTTCCGTACCTTGCGGGAATTGTTGACCACTGCTCCTGTTCTTGCGCAACCAGATTTGGGAAAACCTTTTGATGTATATTGCGATGCATCGAAAATAGGCTTGGGATGTGTGCTTATGCAAGAAGGAAGAGTCATAGCTTATGCCTCACGTCAGTTAAAGAAGCATGAAGTGAATTATCCAACCCATGATTTGGAGCTAGCAGCTGTTGTGCATGCTCTAAAAATCTGGAGGCATTATTTGTTGGGTAACTTCTGTAAAGTCTATACTGATCACAAAAGTCTGAAGTATATCTTCACTCAACTCGAGTTGAACATGAGACAACATCGATGGATGGAGTTTATTAAGGACTTCAATATGGAGATCTTGTATCATCCGGGCAAAGCAAACGTAGTCGCAGATGCGTTGAGTCGAAAATCACATTGTCATGCTATTCAACCTTTGTTGGCAGATGATTTTAGCCTCATGCATCCTGTTGTGCTGCATAACATTCAAATTAATTGCTCGCTTGAAAGCAAGATCATCGAAGGTCAGAAAACTGACAAGGGGATAGGTCATATCAAGGAGAAAATGTTGAAACAGCCGCTCAAGCATTTCCGAGTGGATGAGAAGGGAATCTTATGGTTTGACGATCGTCTGGTCGTACCAAAAGATAGAGAACTCAAAAATCAAATTATGGATGAAGCTCACTTATCAAAGTTATCTATTCATCCTGGTGGTAGTAAGATGTTTCATGATCTAAAGGTTCGCTATTGGTGGACCAAAATGAAAAAGGAGATTGCAGCTTATGTCGCACGGTGTGACATCTGTTGTCGCGTAAAGGCTGTTCATTTGAAGCCAGCTGGAATGCTTCAACCGTTGCCGATTCCTGAATGGAAATGGGAAGATATCAGTATGGATTTCATTACTGGCCTTCCCACCACTCAGAAAGGGCATGATTCTATTTGGGTAATTGTGGATCGACTTACCAAGAGTGCGCACTTTATTCCAGTTCGGACAGATTATCGACCGCCTCAATATGCTGATATTTATCTCAGGGAGATTATCCGTTTGCATGGAATTCCCAAGACGATTGTATCTGATCGAGGATCTCAGTTCACTGCTCATTTCTGGGAACATTTGCAGAAGGATTTGGGGACAAAGCTGAATCATAGTACATCTTATCATCCTCAAACTTCAGGCCAAACAGAAAGAGTGAATCAAGTTCTTGAAGATCTTCTGAGAGCTTGTGTCTTATCATCCAAGGGTTCATGGGAGAAATGGTTACCTTTGGCAGAATTCTCTTATAACAATAGTTACCAAGAGAGTATACAGATGGCTCCTTTTGAGGCACTGTATGGTCGAAAGTGTAGAACGCCTGTGAATTGGGTAGGACCTGGAGAAAGAAGATATTATGGTATTGACTTTGTTAAAGAAGCTGAAGAGCAGGTTCGAACAATTCAACAACACATAGCAGCTGCACAATCTTGACAGAAAAGTTATGCCGATAAGAGAAGAAGACCTCTAACTTTTGATGTTGGTGATTATGTGTATCTGAAGGTCTCTCCTATGAAGAAAGTGCAACGTTTTGGTGTTAAAAGAAAACTAGCACCTCGTTATGTTGGTCCATATCAGATAGTGGAAAGAAAAGGATTGTGGGCCTATAAGCTCAAACTGCCTGAAGAGATGAGTGCAGTATTTCCTGTTTTCCATGTATCCCAACTCAAGAAATGTCTACGTGTTCCCACCGAGGAAGCCGTTAAAGTTAAAGACATTAAGCTGAGTTCAGATTTAACTTATGAAGAGAAACCTATGAGGCTTCTAGATGTCAAAGACAGAGTGACCAGAAATCGTGTGGTCAGGCAATATAAGGTTTCGTGGAGCAATCATGATGATAACGATGCCACTTGGGAAACCGAGGACTATTTAGAAGAAGTATATCCCGATTTTCATAAAGAATGGTTAGTCTACTCAAATCTCGGGACGAGATTTCTTTAAGGGGGGAAGGGCTGTAACACTC
>CM041632.1:64264803-64282182 GCA_023333625.1 Bothriochloa decipiens
CTCCACGCGGCCGTCGAGCCTCTCCGCCTGGCCATTCGCGACGCGTGCGGCTCCTCGTGGCTCCAGCGCCGTTCGGCTGGAACACGTGGTGGCGCTGGAGGAGGGGCATTGCTGAAGACGAGGGGAACTGTGGCAGAACCTCTTAAATAATATAGCCCACATGCATCTATTATTGTCTCCACAGACTTCTAATAGCTATGCATGTGTGCCATAAGACTTAAAAGGCCTGTCGGGTGAACCCCCGAAGTATTCATGATTCTCCGAACAGGATCAATTTCAAAAGAGACATTGCAGTATTACAACAGTTTTGTATAAACAATATACATTAGAGTAAAACAGCGGAAAGGTTACGATAACATAATTTTACAAACCATTTAGTTTAAAACTTACAAACCATAAGTTTGACATATTACAAACCATAGTAGTAGTGGAGTAGCGATAGATTATTTATTACAAGCCCAGATGGTACGCTCTGCCCAGGAGCCAAACTTCCTACTCGTTGTCACTCTCCGCAACGATTGTCATGCAGCAGGGTGCAAAGCAAACCTACTCATGGGGCTGACCTGCAACAGGGGTTCAACAAACCCTGAGTACAAAAGTACTCAACAAGACTAACCCGACGAAAAAGAGGGGTGAAGACTCAAGAAATGCAGGCTAGAGGGACAAGGTAAGGCTTGTAAGAATCAAAGCTTTTTGCAAAAAAGCTAAGTTGTAACAGAAAGTAAAGTTGTATTGCTCAAACTCGAACTCATCAACCAACTTAGTTTCCAAACCTTAACTAAAGTTCAAGTTGTTACTACGATGGTGAAAACCGATCGAGTCTTCTTCTCCGAGAAGCAACGGCGATTCGAATCCATTTTTACCCAGCTGGGACCTAGACCTCGATATACATGTACTCCAAGCAGATGTATACCAGATCACAATATACCGGGATAACAACCGCAGCCATATATCATTCCACATGGTTCATGGGACATCTACCCCATGGATACCAATATACGTAGGAGCGACCCACAATATATCACAATATTGCATGTGGTAACTAGTCTCCATATCACCACTTCACCATCGAACAGGACCTAGGGCATCAACAGACGAAAACACTACAGAGGAACTCCTTTTCCAATGCAAGTTAGCCGTCCGGACTCGATTTATAACTATCATCATGATTCCAACATAAGAAGCCATCCTCATCTTTTTCATTCTTTTCCTTTTCATAAAACTACTACATAAGCAGGGCTAAGCATTACTACGCATCTTCCATAACAGGTAACAAGGACTACGGAAATAAGACAAGTAATGCAATTTGTGGGTTTTCACTCAACTCCTATTACTTAATACAATAAAGCATAACTAAAATGATAAACTTTTATAAAAACAAGGATAGGGTTTAATGCATCCGGGGCTTGCCTTGGTGTTCGGGGTAAACGGTCTCGATTTTTGAATCAACTCCCGATTCTTGATTCAACTCTTCTTTGGAATCTGATTCGATAACATGTAACTCTCCGTTAACGAAAGCTATGCGATAACATGATATGATTCAACATGATGGAATAGTAAACATGATGCTTGATGAATGCAGAACCAGATTAAGGGCTTGAGTACAACTTTCCTTCACGATAAAGTTGCAAGCCAACAAAACCTACTTACCTAGTTCATTAGGGTTAACTACTTCATTAATGCAAGTTCATTAATCACATAAAATAACGTTAATTAAGCCCTAATGACATGATGAAGGTAAGCGTAAATAATTAATTAAAGTGCCAGGGATCATTAGGGTTAATGACCCAAGGTCAGCAATCAATCCCAAAGTCAATCAAATCCTATAATCATTAACCGGATTAAAGGGATTAATTAAAAACATAAAATAAAGGTATAAAACTAAAGTTGTCCAATTAAGCCCAAACTTTTATTTTGAAAAGCTCTATGTCTAATTAGATGGCAAAACAAATTTCAGAAATAAAAACCAATTATTTTATTTATTAAAAATCATAGAAGGAGCAATTTTCAATTAAAGAAGCTAATTTTAACTTATACAAAAATTACTCAAATTTGGCATTTCATATTTTTCCTAGGTAGAGGACATCATAAAGAGCATATACAAAAATTTTCAGAATTTTCGAAGCTATACATGATTTTCTATGATTTTTGAAAGAAATAAGCATTTAAATTATTTTCTAAAAATAGAAAAAGAAAAGGGGAACAGTGTTCCCGTGTTGACCGTCGACCCGCCAGGGTCAACCGGCGATTTCTCGCCGACGGCGAGGTCTCCGGCGCTGCGGCTTGGCCCTACGGACTCAGGGAATCACGACGGTCACCTTGGTCTAGCTAATGACGCGACGGAGCGGTGGCAACTTGCTCGTCGGCGGCCATGGCGGCTCGGCGGAGCTCCGACGCGGCGGCACGACTCACCGGAGGCTTCTCCGGTGATGGCGAGCGTGGGGATAGATGCAGGGTACCAACGCGATCGTGTCTAACTAGTTAATGAAGCCAGGCAAGGTCCCTGCCTAGTCGATGACGTGCGCGGCGACGGCGGAACGGAGCACCGGTGGCGAACCTCGGCGACCGAGCACTACGGCGTGATAAAGGAGAAAATGATGGGACAGGCAGTTGCAGTAGCTCACCCCAAGCACGGTGCGCACGCTAGTTGGCTCGGAGTCAGGTCGGAGCGAGCTACTGTCGACGGCGACGATGGCGACGGTGGTGCTCCGGCGGCGAGCTGGCGTTCCGACGCGTCGGGGCTTCCACTACGAAAATAAGCGAGCCGATAAAGACCAAGACCTTGGGGGCGAAGCTAAAACACTTAGAAACATGACCTAAAGCTCACCGGGACGGGCGAACGACGGCGAAAGGCTTCGCGGTGGCTCGGCGGCCGGCCGTGAACGAGACGGCGGTGTGTGGGCAACTCAGGCGGCGAGGACCAGCACGAGCAGGCTCAAACGACGCGTGAGGACCGGGCAGAGCTGGTGGCTAGAGCAATTGGAAAATGGTGAAGCGAAGACGGCAAAATTGAGCGGCGGAGGGAGGGTCATCGGTGGCGGCAGAGCAGGGGTGGAAGAAAAGAAGAAGACGACGACCTCGCTGGGGTCTTTATAGGGGAGAAGCATGGCGTGAGTGGGCGACACGTCGAGCGGCGAAGCTTCACGCGCAGGCACGCGCTAGCGGTCGGCGGCGACACGCCGGTAGGGGCCGGCGGCCACGGCGACGGCGGCGACAGTGAGGGAGAAAGGTGAAGATGACGTCAGCAAAACAGGAAAAGATGATGTCATTTTTGAAAATTTAAAATTACTCCAGATTTTGTATAGGAACATGAAAATTTTTCAAAATATCATTTGTTCAACTTTTCAAGAGATACATTTTTCATTAAGCAAGTATTTTAAAATTCTGCCTAGATTTTCTCAAACTCAAACTTTAAAGAAACTTGAAAAACTTAAAATACCAAAGTTGTAGCTATTGACAAGACCTACAAATCATATTTTGATAATATATCAAAATTCCTTATAGATTTTGAACTATGAAAAAAGGGCTAAATCAGGGTTTTGAAATAAAGGGTTTTTGAATTCGGATTTAAACTCGACTTGGTTTCTAAGTTAATTGGTTGGTCATTAATGATAACAAACATCATCCAAGGACATTTTTAGGTCAATGACCCAAAAGTACCCCTGGTTGATCAAGTTGACTTTTGAAAATCATTTTAACAGGCCCCTAATTTGAATTAGAGTTTGAAACCAAACCTTAATTCAAAATTGGAGTTAAATTTTAAAGTTGGACTTGACTTTATACACCATGCCTGACACTAGTGTAAACACAGTTTACACCTCAAGGTACACGGGGCATAAATCAAGTATTTGAGGTGACATTCGAAAATAGAGTCGTTTTATGATTTCATGTAACAAACATTTTAGAAACACAACCAACCTATTAAGGTAAACTTGTTTTAGTTAATGCACATCAAAGTTGACCTAATCATGAATGCTTTGCAATGATCATGATGACATGGCAGGTTTTAGTTAATATAACACCAGAGGTGTTATAGCCTTTCCCCCTTAAAGAAATCTCGTCCCGAGATTTACAGATGAAGGTAAGGTAATGAAAAAGGAAATGTGTCAAGAAACACACTTCATCTAAGCTCATAAGAAAAGGGATTCTACAACTTACATTAGAGTAGCTATAACTTGCAGAGGAAATTATAACTTAAAGAGAAGCATAGAATTCCGAAAAATTCTCCAACAGATAATCTTCCGACTCCCAAGTTGCTTCTTCATCTGAATGTTGATTCCATTGTATCTTGTACCACTTGATGGTTCTGCTCCGAGTAACACGGTCTTTCAGGTCCAAGATTCGAATTGGATATTTAGAATAAGTTAAATCAGGTTCAAGTTCAATTCCTTCAACATCAGCAACTGTATCAGGTGGCCGGAGACACTTCTTGAGTTGTAATACATGGAACACATTGTGTACAGCTACCAATTGTTTAGGTAATTACAGACGATATGATACTTTTCCAACTTGAGCTAGTATCTGAAAGGGTCCAATGTATCGAGGTGCTAACTTGCCTTTAACTCCAAACCGATTAACTCCTTTCATGGGTGACACTTTTAGATACACATAATCTCCCTTTTTAAACCATAAAGGTTGACGTCTCTTATCCGCATAACTTTTCTGTCGAGACTGTGCCACCTTTATATTTTGCTGTATCTGCTTAACCTTATCTTCTGTTTCTGTTACAAGATCAACTCCAAAGAATCTTCTTTCTCCAGGTTCTAACCAATTCAATGGAGTTCTACATCTGCGACCATATAAGGCTTCAAATGGTGCCATTTTGATACTTTCTTGATAACTGTTGTTGTAAGAAAATTCTGCTAAAGGTAAACATTCATCCCATTTCTCTGAAAAATTCAGACCACAAGCTCTCAACATATCTTCCAGTATTTGATTTACTCTTTCAGTCTGGCCCCTAGTTTGAGGATGATATGCAGTGCTATACAGAAGGTCGGTACCTAATGAATCTTGTAGGCTTTTCCAGAAATTATTGATAAATTGTGTACCTCTATCAGTCACAATGGTTTTTGGTACCCCATGGAGACTTATAATACGCTCAAAATATATTCTAGCATATTGTGAGGCTAAGTGTGTAGTATGGACTGGAATAAAATGTGCAGATTTTATAAATCGATCCACTATGACCCAGATGGAATCAAAACCTCTGGCGGTCTTGGGTAGACCCACTATAAAGTCCATACTGATGTCTTCCCATTTCCAAGCTGGAATAGGCAATGGCTGAAGTTCTCCTGCAGACTTCAGATGCACAGCTTTAACTTTCTGACATGTATCACACTGAGCCACATACTTAGCAATTTCAATTTTCATTTTGGTCCACCAAAACTTCTGTTTTAAATCATGGTACATCTTATTACTTCCTGGATGAATAGAGAATTTTGAAAGGTGTGCTTCATCGAGGATCTTTTGATGTAATTCTGAGACTTTTGGTATGACCAATCGATTCTTATACCATAAAACATCTGCTTCATCAATTGTGAAATCCGAGTTCTTCTCTTTTCTGATTTTGTGTTTGAGATGTTTAATACCCTTATTAACTTTTTGAGCAGCAATGATCTGATCCTGGAGTGTTGACTCAACAGCCATATTAGACAATCTTCCTTGTTGTACCATTTAAATACCCAACTTGTCTAATTCATAACATAGAGAAAGATCTATAGGCTTCACTATCATACAATGGCACTGACTTTTTCTACTAAGAGCATCAGCAACCGTATTTGCTTTACCAGGATGATAATGTAATTCCAAGTTATAATCATTGATCAATTCTAACCACCTTCTTTGCCTCATATTCAACTCATCTTGAGTAAAGATATATTTCAAACTCTTATGATCAGTATAGATATAACATTTGTTGCCCATCAAATAATGTCGCCATAGCTTCAATGCATGGACAACAGCTGCTAGCTCTAAATCATGAGTTGGATAACGCTCTTCATGTTTCTTCAACTGTCGAGATGCATAGGCAATAACTCTTCCTTCTTGCATTAATACACATCCAATTCCAATACCCGAAGCATCACAGTAAACATCAAATGACTTCTCAATATTTGGTTGTGCTAAGACTGGGGCAGTAGTCATCAATTTCTTTAATTTCTGAAATGCCTCCTCGCATTCTGGCGACCAAACAAACTTAACATCATTCTTCAACAATTCTGTGATGGGCTTGGATATCTTTGAGAAATCGGGTATGAATCGACGGTAATATCCTGCCATTCCTAAAAAACTACGGACTTGATGCACCGTCTTGGGCGGTTTCCAATCAAGTATATCATGTACCTTACCAGGATCAACAGCAACTCCCTTAGATGATAGAACATGTCCAAGGAATTTCACTTTATTCAGCCAAAATTCACACTTACTGAACTTGGCGTATAATTGATGTTCCCTCAGACGCTGTAGAACAATTCTGAGGTGCTCGGCATGTTCTTCTTCATTCTTAGAATATACCAAAATATCATCAATGAAGACAACCACAAACCTATCCAACTCCGGCATGAACACTGAGTTCATCAAATACATGAAATGAGCTGGTGCATTGGTAAGTCCAAAAGACATGACCAAATACTCATACAGACCATATCGAGTGGAAAAGGCAGTCTTTGGGATATCCTCTTTTTGAATCTTTATTTGGTGATATCCAGATCTAAGATCAATCTTGGAAAACACCTTTGCTTCCGCCAATTGATCAAATAGCAAATCAATGCGGGGTAGAGGATACTTATTCTTGATAGTCACCTCATTCAAGGGACGATAATCAACACATAACCTCAAAGTCTTATCTTTCTTTTTCACAAAGATTGTCGGACATCCCCAAGGTGAAGAACTAGGTCTGATAAAATTTTTATCCCGTAGCTCTTGCAACTGAGTCTTGAGTTCTGCTAACTCTGGTGGTGCCATTCGATATGCTCTTTTAGATATTGGAGCTGTACCAGGTTTCAAATCAATTCTAAATTCCACCTTTCTATCAGGGGGTAAACCTGGTAAATCATCAGGAAACACATCTGGAAATTCACAAACCACTGGTATATCCTGAATCTCTTTCACAATAGTTGCACATACTTTCTCAACAGCCCTCTTAAGAGTGGGAAGTTGAATAATAAGTTGAGAATTGCTATTGGCTATGTTCACTCTCACAGTTCTATTTAGGATGTCTATCACAGCACCATGCCATTTCATCCAATTCATACCAAGGATCACATCTATATCTTGATCCTTCAATATTATCATATTAGTGGGAAAAATGTGCCCACCCAAATTTATAGGCACATCTTGTACCATTTCTGTAGTATACATACGCCCACCAGGCGATTGTATAAAGAATTCTTGTTTTGTTCCCATTATTGGTATGTCATACTTCTTAACAAATATACCATTGATGAATGAATGGGATGCACCAGAATCAAAAAGCATAATTGCGGAATGAGTGGCAACAGGGAACGTACCCATCATGACGGGTTCTCCTTCTGGAATTTCCCCAACTTGAGTATAAAACACCCTTCCAACCTTCTTCTCAGTCTTTCCCTTTTGCACATTTTGATTTCTAGCTCTGTTCTGATTCTGTGACTGGGGTGGTGCGATGGCCCTGGGAACATATGAATTATACTGCCTCAGATACGGGCAGTCCCTTGCAAAGTGACCAGACTTGCCACACTTAAAACATGAAAGACTTTGTGGCTGGGGAGTAGGGTTACGAATACCAGGGGCATTCGGCTATCGTGGATAAGAAAGAGTAGCAGCAGGACGGACAAATGGCTGCTGCTGGGCTTGGTATTGAGGTGGACGGTAAGGAAAACGGAAATAATTTTGGGGGTGATAGATTATTTTCTGGCGCTTTTGGTTGCCACCAGAAAATCCAGATGTCACACCTTTCTTCTTCTTACTTTCCATATGCTGACGGTTCTTTTCTTCATAAGATATGGCAATATTGATCGCCTCATGGAAAGTAGCATTGGGATTTGCAGTCATCATCCTCTGGATCTTGCTATTCAGTCCTCTGAGGAAACACTCCTTCTTCTTACGATCGGTACTAATATGATCAGGAGCATATTGAGACAAGTGATTAAATTTGCCAAAATATTCCATAACTGACATATCACCTTGCCTTAGCGAAAGAAACTCTTCAAGTTTTATAACCATAATTCCCTCAGGAATAAAGTGAGCCCGAAAACCCTCACAAAATTCATCCCAAGTGATGCGATGACCCTCAGGGTGAGCGGCAACAAAGTTAACCCACCATGCTCCAGCAGTACCCCTCAACTGTTGGGCTGCAAATAAGGGTTTCTAAAATTCTGTGCACTCAATAAGACTAAACTTCTGCTCCATAGTGCGGAGCCAATCCTCTGCCTCCATGGGTTCATCAACCCTGGAGAAAACCGGACGACGTGTATCAGTAAAGTCCACATAAGTGGTCTCATCTCTATTGTTTCGACCTCGATTTCCATGATGTGCATTCTAATTCTAGTTCTGTGCTATCATGGTGGTTGCAGTGACCAAGGCTGCAATAGCTTCGGCCAAGTTTGGTGGAACTGGTGGAGGATTGGGTAATCCATCCCGACCATGAGAAGCCCCATTGCGACCACTCTCAGACATCTGTTAAAAACAAACTATGCTTATTCACATAAACTTTATTAAATTAAAACATGCTGAGGTTACAAAAGCTTAACACACTTATGATACATTATTCTTTTTTTATAAAGTCAGCACTCCGGTTAGACTTCCCATGACTACTAAGGTTGAGAAAATAGAGAGAAACTATGTTACACCACTACTCAAACGCTTCACTCCTCATCGCTGCTATCCACTGGAATCAGCTCCTCTTCCTCTTCCTCTTCAGGTTCCCATTCCACTATCTCAGGGTCTTCCTCCTCTTCCATGGGTTCCTCTTCTTCTTCCTCTATTTCTATATTATTTTCTTCTTCCTCGTCAATGACATCATCATCAACTGGATCTATCTCTTCAGGGTCTTCTTCATCTGCATCCTGACCCATTACCAGACCAAGGTCATCTTGAGCTGCTTGGCGCTGATATTCTGGGTCCAGCAGGTTGTTCAGCCTTTGATTCTCGTCATTGGCTTCATCCGCATATTGCTCCAACTCTACCACATAATCCTCAGGTTCTACAATACGCTCATTAGCTGCATCTTCTCGGTCCCAAGCATCATTCCTTTGATGCTTCAGATATTTCTTAGAGCGCCTTAACTTTGTAATCTTAGCAGCCTCTGTGATTCTACCAGCTTCCACCCTTTCCAGCTCAGCTCTAAGTCTTGCTATCTCGGCCTGAGGATCTGGATTAGGGTTATTGCTGATATTTAGGAACCCCTTTTGGTCCTGTGCTCTTGCGAGGAGTCTGCTTAGTGAGAGCCATTCTGAAGAAAGAAAGATCATAAGGATAAGAATAGCTAGACAGGAATTTTGAAGGTTAGCATGAAAAGGACCGATATAACTTAATCCAAACCATATTTAAAGGGGAAAGTATTTAAACAGGTTAATTAAGCATGATGCATGAACGAACTTACGATCTAAGCATAAAAGATTTTAAAGTAACATGTGTGTAAAGATAACTTTTATAACATAGGGCAATATAATATGCTATTCCACCACCTCTCTCTAAAAATAAGAATAAGGGTAGATAGAAAGGAGCATAGGTAAGAAATAAGCAATTTGGACTCAAAATAGTCAAGTTAAAATTGTTTGACTCAAAACTTTTGAAATTTTTGCAAAAGAATACTACCACGACTCTTTTTAATAATAATCCAGTTCTGATACCAGCTGTGGTAGAACCTCCTAAATAATATGGCTCATATGCATCTATTATTGTCTCAACAGACTTCTAATAGCTATGCATGTGTGCCATAAGACTTAAAAGGCCTATCAGGTGAACCCCCGAAGTATCCACGATTCTTCGAGCAGGATCAATCATTTCAAAAGAGACATTGCAGTATTAAAACAGTTTTGTATAAACAATATACATCAGAGTAAAACAGCGGAAAGGTTACGATAACATAATTTTACAAATCATTTAGTTTAAAACTTACAAACCATAAGTTTGACATATTACAAACCATAGTAGTAGTGGAGTAGCGATAGATTATTTATTACAGGCCCAGATGGTACGCTCTGCCCAGGAGCCAAACTTCCTACTCGTTGTCACTCTCCGCAATGATTGTCATGCAGCAGGGTGCAAAGCAAACCTGCTCATGGGGCTGACCTACAACAGGGGTTCAACAAACCCTGAGTACAAAAGTACTCAACAAGACTAACCCGACGAAAAAGAGGGGTGAAGACTCAAGAAATGCAGGCTAGAGGGACAAGGTAAGGCTTGTAAGAATCAAAGCTTTTTGCAAAAAAGCTAAGTTGTAACAGAAAGTAAAGTTGTATTGCTCAAACTCGAACTCATCAACCAACTTAGTTTCCAAACCTTAACTAAAGTTCAAGTTGTTACTACGATGGTGAAAACCGATCGAGTCTTCTTCTCCGAGAAGCAACGGCGATTCGAATCCATTTTTACCCAGCTAGAACCTAGACCTCGATATACATGTACTCCAAGCAGATGTATACCAGATCACAATATACCGGGATAACAACCGCAGCCATATATCATTCCACATGGTTCATGGGACATCTACCCCATGGATACCAATATACGTAGGAGCGACCCACAATATATCACAATATTGCATGTGGTAACTAGTCTCCATATCACCACTTCATCATCGAACAGGACCTAGGGCATCAACAGACAAAAACACTACAGAGGAACTCCTTTTCCAATGCAAGTTAGCCGTCCGGACTCGATTTATAACTATCATCATGATTCCAACATAAGAATCCATCCTCATCTTTTTCATTCTTTTCCTTTTCATAAAACTACTACATAAGCAGGGCTAAGCATTACTACGCATCTTCCATAACGGGTAACAAGGACTATGGAAATAAGACAAGTAATGCAATTTATGGGTTTTCACTCAACTCCTATTACTTAATGCAATAAAGCATAACTGAAACGATAAACTTTTATAAAAACAAGGATAGGGTTTAATGCATCCAGGGCTTGCCTTGGTGTTCGAGGTAAACAGTCTCGATTTTTGGATCAACTCCCGATTCTTGATTCAACTCTTCTTTGGAATCTGATTCGATAACATGTAACTCTCCGTTAATGAAAGCTATGCGATAACATGATATGATTCAACATGATGGAATAGTAAACACGATGCTTGATGAATGCAGAACCAGATTAAGGGCTTGAGTACAACTTTCCTTCACGATAAAGTTGCAAGCCAACAAAACCTACTTACCTAGTTCATTAGGGTTAACTACTTCATTAATGGAAGTTCATTAATCACATCAAATAACGTTAATTAAGCCCTAATGACATGATGAAGGTACGCGCAAATAATTAATTAAAGTGCCAAGGGGTCATTAGGGTTAATGACCCAAGGTCATCAATCAATCCCAAAGTCAATCAAATCCTATAATGATTAACCGGATTAAAGGGATTAATTAAAAACATAAAATAAAGGTATAAAACTAAAGTTGTCCAATTAAGCCCAAACTTTTATTTTGAAAAGCTCTATGTCTAATTAGATGGCAAAACAAATTTCAGAAATAAAAACCAATTATTTTATTTATTAAAAATCATAGAAGGAGCATTTTCAATTAAAGAAGCTAATTTTAACTTATGTAAAAAGTTACTCAAATTTGGTATTTCATATTTTTCCTAGGTAGAGGACATCATAAAGAGCATACACAAAAATTTTTAGAATTTTTGGAGCTATACATGATTTTCTATGATTTTTGAAAGAAATAAGCATTTAAATCATTTTCTTAAAATAGAAAAAGAAAAGGGGAACAGTGTTCCCGTGTTGACCGTCGACCCGCCGGGGTCAACCGGTGATTTCTCGCCGACGGCGAGGTCTCCGGCGCTGCGGCTTGGCCCTATGGACTCAGGGAATCACGACGGTCACCTTGGTCTAGCTAATGACGCGACGGAGCGGTGGCAGCTTGCTCGTCGGCGGCCATGGCGGCTCGGCGGAGCTCCGACGTGGCGGCGCGACTCACCGGAGGCTTCTCCGGTGATGGCGAGCGTGGGGATAGATGCAGGGTACCAACGCGATCGCGTCTAGCTAGTTAATGAAGCCAGGCAAGGTCCCTAGCCTAGTCGGCGACGTGCACGGCGGCGGCGGAACAGAGCACCGACGGTGAACCTTGGCGACCGAGCACTACGGCGTGATAAAGGAGAAAATGATGGGACAGGCAGTTGCAGTAGCTCACCACAAGCACGGTGCACACGCTAGTTGGCTCGGAGTCGGGTCGGAGCGAGCTGCTGTCGACGGCGGCGATGGCGGCGGTGGTGCTCCGGCGGCGAGCTGGCGTTCCGGCGCGTCGGGGCTTCCACTACGAAAATAAGCGAGCCGATAAAGACCAAGACCTTGGGGCGAAGCTAAAACACTTAGCAACACAACCTAAAGCTCACCGATACGGGCGAACGACGGCGAAAGGCTTCGCGGCGGCTCGGCGGCCGGCCGTGAAGAAGACGACGGCGTGTGGGCAACTCAGGCAGCGAGGACCAGCGCGAGCAGGCTCAAACGACGCGTGAGGACCGAGCAGAGCTGGTGGCTAGAGCAATTGGAAAATGGTGAAGCGAAGACGGCAAAATTGAGCGGCGGTGGGAGGGTCATCGGCGGCGGCAGAGCAGGGAAGGAAGAAAACAAGAAGACGGCGACCTCGCCGGGGTCTTTATAGGGGAGAAGCATGGCGCGAGCGGGCGACACGTCGAGCGGCGAAGCTTCGCGCGCAGGCGCGCTCTGGCAGTCGGCGGCGACACGCCGATAGGGGCCGGCGGCCACGGTGACGGCGGCGACAGTGAGGGAGAAAGGTGAAGATGACGTCAGCAAAACAGGAAAAGATGATGTCCTTTTTGAAAATTTAAAATTACTCTAGATTTTGTATAGGAACATGAAAATTGTCAAAATATCATTTGTTCAACTTTTCAAGTGCTACATTTTTCATTAAGCAAGTATTTTGAAATTCTACCTAGATTTTGAAATTTGAATTCAAATTCAAAAAGAAAGCAAAACCCTAGAAACTTAATTTTGAAATTACTTTTGATTTTTCAATAGAACTTAAAAATCTTCCAAACTATGAAATGTTCAACTTTTCAAACCAAACCTTTTTTATATAGAAAGTTTTCCCAAATTATGCATAAGTTTTAAACTGTGAGTTTAAAATGAAAGGGGAACAAATGTTGGAAAACTGTATTTTCAAATTCATTTGAAATTCTTTAAAGAAACTTGAAAAACTTAAAATACCAAAGTTGTAGCTCTTAACAAGACCTACAAATCATATTTTGATAATATATCAAAATTCCTTAGGGTGCGTTTGGATGTCTGCATTGGAGGCCTTGGCATTGAATTGGCTTCAATACCAAATCAAAGTAGTATTGGTATTGGGTTACAATACCAAAACCATTGTTTGGATGCAAATGGAATTGTTAGATGGAATCAAAGCAGCCAGTGAATACCAATTTGTGTTTGGATGTTCATACCATGGCATTTGAGAATCCACCATCTTCTTCTCCTCCTCTACATACCGAACCACACTGGCGGCGGCGCTTTCTCGCGCCACCCACACCTCGCCGGTCTGGGGCGGAGCGCCCGCATGCCGGCGGAGGGAGGAGGGGGCGACGCGGCTCACTGAGGAGGGAGGGAGGCAGGGCGCCTCGCCGACGGAGGGAGGAGGGGGCCAGCACGGCTCGTCGGCGGAGGAAGGACGGGGTGGCGCGCCTCGCCGTCGGAGGGAGGAGGGGGGCGGCGCGCCTCGCCATCGAGGGAGAAGGGGGCGGCACGGATCATTGGCGGAGGGAGGAGGGTGCGGTGTGCCTCGCCGTCGAGGGAGGAGGGGGCGGCGCGGATCGTTGGAGGAGGGAGGAGGGGCTCGGCGTGGCTCGTCGGCGGAGGGAGGAGAGGACGGCGCACCTTGCCGGCGGTGGGAGGAGGTCCTCCGGAGCGAGGGGACGGAGGGGCTGGCCGCGAGGGGCCGGCGCGAGGTGGTGGAGGACCTCCGACGAGGGGTTGGAGGGGCTGGTGCGAGGGGGTGGAGCAGCTCCGGCGCCGGACTTGAAGACGACGAGCGGAACTGGAATTTGGAGAGGACGAGTGGGGCTGGAGGGATAGGACGATTCCAGCCAATTCAGAGGGTGTTCGCTCGGTATTGCTTCGGGGTCGTGATAGGTGACGGGAATGCCGCGCGGAAATGACCCCAATATCCAGACTCCAATACCGTGAACATCCAAACACGTGGAATTCAGATTTCTCATTTCCAATACCAATGCCATGGCCCCAATGCAGACATCCAAACGCACCCTTATAGATTTTGAACTATGGAAAAAGGGCTAAATCAGGGTTTTGAAATAAAGGGTTTTTGAATTTGGATTTAAACTCAATTTGGTTTCTAAGTTAATTGGTTGGTCATTAATGATCACAAACATCATCCAAAGACATTTTTAGGTCAATGACCCAAAAGTACCCTTGGTTGACCAAGTTGACTTTTGAAAATCATTTTAACAGGCCCCTAATTTGAATTAGAGTTTAAAACCAAACCTCAATTCAAACTTGGAGTTAAATTTTAAAGTTGGACTTGACTTTATACACCATGCCTGACACTAGTGTAAACACAGTTTACACCTCAAGGTACACGCGGCATAAATCAAGTATTTGAGGTGACATTCGAAAATAGAGTTTTATGATTTCATGTAACAAACATTTCAGAAACACAACCAACCTATTAAGGTAAACTTGTTTTAGTTAATGCACATCAAAGTTGACCTAATCATGAATGCTTTGCAATGATCATGATGACATGGGTTTTAGTTAATATAACACCAGAGGTGTTACAGGAACCGGGAAGCGCCGCCCTTCTCCTATGTGCACGCGGGCCGTCGAGGAGGTGCGGCCGGACCGGCCTTGGGCGCGCGGAAGCGAAGCGCGAGGCCATGGAGGTCGGGGCGGCGGCGGTCCGCGGCGGAGGGACCGGGGACGGCGCGCCGACGCGTGGGGAGGCGGGGCCGCGGCCGCGGGGCGTCGCGCCGACGCGCGGGGAGGCAGGGCGTGCGTGGTGGGCCGAGCGGCGACGACGAGGGGGGAGCAGGCGCGGGCGGAGTCGGGCGCTCCAGGAGGGAAGGGGAGGGAGTGAGACGGTGACTGTATTCGCTGACAGGTGGGTCCCACGAAAGATAGGGCTTAAGCCCCTATTTTTTTTTATCCCAGCCTGCAAATATAATTTTAGGGATCTAATTTTAAGGAGTTGCTATAAACCAAACCGACACGTACGATGAGTCCAATTCAATGCGCTTCACAACTCCCAGCTGCCGATCGGAACGATCGGATCCCGGCCGCCGCTGCTCACCGCCCGACGCAAATGCATCAGTCGGTCGTCGTCGTCTGGTGGTGTGTATATATCCACCGCGCGCCGACCTAGCTAGCTCGCCGAGACGTCATCGCCGACACGTACCCGCCGCTCTGCATGGCAGCTCCGTCTGATCCCCTGCTGTCCGTGGCCGCCTCGATCTGCCACTCGCTCAGCCAGCACACAGCCGTTCCGTGCACCAACCGCGCCGCCCGCGGCCGCTACAAATAGCACGTACCCCTCCTCTGCAGAGCGCGCCCAGCACGACACGACGCGCCGGCGCCGATCGCGCCACGCACCGCACATCACTGAACACTCGACCAACACCAAGCTCTTCTCTGTGACTCTATCTGTCCCGAGGAGTACGTCTCTGAGACGACGGAGATGACTGCGACGAAGCCGTGGGCGCGCGCCGCCGTGGGCCTCCTCCTGCTGCTCGTGCTGGTGGCCGCCGCCGCGGTGGCTACGACGGCGACGAACGAGTGCAACCCGGCGCTGCTGACGCCGTGCGCGGGGCCGGCGCTGTTCGGGGGCGCGGTGCCGCCGGCGTGCTGCTTGCAGCTGCGGGCGCAGCAGGGGTGCCTGTGCGGGTACGCGCGGAGCCCCAACTACGGGAGCTACATCCGCAGCCCCAACGCCGGCGAGCTCTTCGCCGCCTGCAACGTCGCCATGCCGCGCTGCGGTTAGATGAAACAGCATAGCTAGCTAGTAGCTGTATTGGGATGCATACGATGGATGCGCGTATGTACGTGTCGTCGTGGTCGCGATCTACTAGACGATGCTCTGCTGGCTACTAATACGTGTACGAGTACGTACGTAATCATGTGTGATGCGGTGCAAAACACGACAGGATGTGTGACATGAATAAAATCGAGCAAGTTTCATACATATCAAGTTAGGACAACAGCAGTGTATACGTAGACATGTATGGTGTTCTTTTCAATGAATATTCCTACGAGACTAGCTAAGATGTCATCTGATGTTTCATCTCTAATATCTTCTCTATTCTATTCTAAATTCGTTATGATTTTGTTTGTTCGTTTTTGTCATTCTCTAAGTACATAGTCAAATAGATAAGAAAATAAATCGACTCTGCAGTAGGCGGTTATAATGAGTCGATTTATAATAGATAAGAAAAAAAAAGAAAAAAAAGATTGTTATATAATAATCTTCTTTTCTTTTATTTTTCTAAATTTAGACATGCGGCTATGCCCCCCTATCAAGATGGCGCTTGCCTAACTGATGGCGGGCGTTGGCGCGTCAACTCAGCGCCGTTGATCCGCCAACGGACGGCGGGGCCGCAGTCCAGCAAATCTGGCCACTCCCCCCATCTTTACTTTGTGAAATTTCCAGCAAATCCAGCAAATCTTCACTGTGAAATTTCCAGATTTTACTTTGTTGGATGTGGCTGTAGATCATGCACTCATACTGGATGGGATTGGTAAAAACGTGATTTGGTACTATAGATAAGGAAATGGAAGAAGCCCCGCGTAGCATGGTATGGATTGGCTTTTTTGGGCCGGCCTGCCTGCCCATGTTGGTAGTAAAAACTAGTTGGCCTTTCTTGCCCCTGGATGAACCTCGTGTTTAAAATTGGGATTGGGGAATTATTACAGCACGTATCCATGTTCAATCACTGCACCGCACAGTGCATGGTGCACACCATGTCTACTTGTTCTTTGTGCTTGTCGGTTTCTGTGCGCTGCGTGTTATTTTCATTTTGTTTTGACTTTTGAGAGGCTGCATACTTGTACTTCCACAAATAGACAAAGCTGTTCCTATTCCAGATATTTTTAACCAGTCTTCTATTTCACATGCAAAAGAAATGCTACTTCACCTATTATTCATGCCATATTACTTCACCTCAGTGCTCTTCAGGGTTGATTGGGTCAGCGACATTTTACAGAATTGTTGG